>LR539058.1:547454-571133 GCA_900536315.3 Caenorhabditis becei | reverse complement strand
AGTCCCGATCCGAAATACTTTTGGCGCTAGTGCCAAAGCCCTTCATAAAAAGTCCAGGTTTTACAGATAACGCATCTTAAACGATTTTTTTCACCCTTTCAAAAAATTTTTCCGCAATCTTGATCAACTACAAAATTGCTCCTGACACCTTTGTCTATCACAAAAAATTTATTTGAATTCATTTAAAAAGCAAAAAAAATTTCTTGAGCATTTTTTATCAGTATCTAAAAACTTTATCACTCATCAATATTCCAGATTGCGGTGGTGGAGAACTAACACCTTCAAACCTTCACCAATTTAAAAATCTTGCTAGTGATTGTGAAATTATCAATAATCACCTGATAATCACTGATTTCAAAGCCCATAACCCACTTCCAGCATTTCCAAGAGCCAAGAAATTGAGAGGATTCCTTGAGGTCAAAGAATCAAGTTTCGAGAATCTCTCCTTCCTAGGAAACTTGGAATCTGTTATCAGTGATAATCACTTTATCACTAGCCTTGACATTCATGATAATCCAAAGATGACAAGGCTTCAGATGACTTCTTTGAAGGTTCAGAGCCCCAGAAGTTGATGATAGTTCATCTGAATCTTTCAGAATCTCACCTCAACAATCGAATATCCATTCACAGTGAATCTCCAGAATCTACATCCAGATTTCTGCATATCCCTCGGAGAAATGACCGTATTTCTAGAATTCAATGTCTTTTTCGTCAACGCTGAAGCCAAATACTGTCAGAACCATTCTCGTTCTTCAACACCTAAACTTTGCATTTTTGAAAATATGCACAATCTAGATATTGATTGTGAGCATATATTCGGCGATGTATTGATTGATTCTGGAGATGAGAAATATGTGGAAAAATTGGGAAATGTCACAATGGTTTTTGGGTCGATTACGGTACAGAATACAAAGTTGGAGAGTGCTGGATTTTTGAGGAATTTGAGGAAAGTGGCGAATTTGAATGGTGAGTCAAAGTAGGTTAAATAGGCCGTCCTAGGGCCCAGATTGCCTGTTCAGAGCCTGACAAACCAGGCCTGAAATAGGCCGGTAGCTCAAAAAAGACAAGGAGCTGTTTTAGCCCAGATTAGGGCCTGAGCAGCCTGATTGAAGCCCGGAAATCAATAGGTCTTTTCAATCCGGATTTAGGCCCAGACAGTCTATGTGAAGCCTAAATGGAACCCATAGTTAAATAGGCCGTCCTAGTCCCAATCCAAGACAAAGCGGCCAATTCAGATCCTAACTAACATGGCCTGAAACAGGCCGGTAGCTTGAAAAAGGCGATAAGCTCTTTCAGGCCGGATTGGGGTTTGAACAGCCTAATTGAAGCCCGGAGTACAATAAGCCGTTACTGACTGGATTTCGGCTAAGACGGCCTATTTGAAGCCTAAATGAAACCCTCACTTCAATAGGCCGTTCTAGTCCAAATCCGGGCCTATTGCCGTTTAGAGACTAACTGGCTCAGATTTAGCTTGAAATAGGCCGGTAGCTGTTTCAGGCCGTATCTAGGCTTTTGCAGCCTATTTTGACCTTTTCCACCATTCCAGATTCCCTGCCAACTATGCAATTCCTATCAAACAAGCACCTTCAGCACCTATCCCTCCCAAATATTCAAAGTTTTGTCTCAAGAGGAACTTCTAAAATAATCTTCAAATCAAATCATGACAAAATTTTTGAACACCCTCGGTTTTGTATGATTCTGCAGTATCGATCGAAAACCAAAGTTTCGTACAATGGAAGAAGTTGTAGTGAGTTGTGCTCTACTCATAACATGTAGTCACTTTGAAGCGCACGTTTGGTCCCATAACTCAAAGAGGACGCATGCTAGCAAAAAGTGATCAACTGATAACTTGTTAAAAATTTCCTGCTTATCATTTTTGTAGTTGATCACTTTTTGCCATATTGCTTCGTAATCAAGATACGGACGTTTTTCTAAAGCGCACTTTTTATCATGTAACTCCAAAAATACGCATGCTAGCAAAAAGCGCTCAACTACAAAGTTGTGAAGCTTGAAATTTCCAATCTAGTTCATCAATTTTTTAGATAATTCCAACTTTTAGAAACCATAAAATCCTCGGATTCTGCCTCCAACTCCAACTTTGACTTCGACCAAATCGATTACGAAAGCTTTAACTTGAGTTGGTACTACGACTTTGACGATGGCTTTTATAGCACTGACCTGACTAATCCTCAAGAATATTTGAGGAAATTAACAAGGATTTCCAGTTTTCTGATATTCCCCGCTTTCCTTATCAGTGCCTTCCATCTGATAGTGTTATCAGAGAAATCTCTGCGAAAGAATCACATCTTCGTCTTGGTCATCGGAATCTGCATTTGTGACCTTATCATAACTTCTACTCTGATTCTCGAGTACTTTTCCGGGGTTATCTGGACTTATAAAACAAGCATCTGCACTGCAGATAATCTCTTGGTGACTCTTATCAAACTGATAAGAGTTCCTATCAAAGAATCCGCTCGAAGATCTGCTTCTCTTATCAGTATTCTAATGATAACACTTTATCTGATAACTATGGTGTTTCCTATCAATGAGGTGATTATCAATATGATAAAGCCACTTTGGATAGTTCTATTGATAACTGTGATATCAGTTATCAATCTGATCTGGGATTTTTCTTATCTTTTCCACTGCTCTATACAATCAGTTAATCCTAAAATGTAAAGATCACTGATAATTCCTTATCACCCCTGTTTTTCCAGATGTCCTTCCTTTGATAACTCTTATCACTTCTACTACATCCAATGTGGTTCTGAAGCGTTTTCCGAGAATCTGACACCAAAAATCACTGATTTCTACTATCAAATCAATGGATTCCTGACTCTTATCACTGGGATTTCACAGCTTTTTGCTATTTTTGCGTTGATTTTCCAATTGCGAAATATCAAAAATCGAAGGAATTCCGTTACTGATAAGAGTTCAGAAGACCCTTCAAAGCTTATCATTTACATTGGAATCAGTTTCCTGATTTATCAGCTTATCAGTGGATCAATACTTTTGATTCACAAGTTTGTCTGGAAAAGTTCACAGAAAATGCAGTGAGTTCTTGCATCGCTTTCTTATCAATCTTATCAATTTTTATTTCAGAGATTTCAAAGATCAACTATTTGTTATCACCTGGTCCATATCCATTATCACCTCAATCAGTCACTTTCTGATTTGTCTTATCAGTTCAGAAAAGTACAGTAATCAGGCGAAACTCATACTTTGGAGAGGGAAATGTTGAATTGTTTATCTTATCATATCAGTGATAAATCTCTGTCAATTATCTATCAGCTCTACTTCGAATATAAATGCCACCAGTGATCCGTTTGACTGTATTTCTGTACTTTTCTGATAAAAGATAACATCCTATCAGTTGGATCTTCGAGTTCAGAATCACAAGTGTCCAAGGCAAAACTGTGAATTCCAGCTTGAATTCTCTGAAAAAAACAATGACGGTGAAGTTTTGATAAGGTTGATAAGGGACCTACTCCATCAATGTCGAGTACCCCCAGAATAGCTTATCGATAAGGAATAGTCCACCATGAAGAGCTTCAAAAAGGAAAAAAGTGATTGCGATAAGGATGATAAGCTTGGATGGATCTTCTGATCTTTCGGGAGCTTTTGAACTTAAGGAGATCCGGCGATTATGAGAAAATCGGAGTTTGAAAAGGACTGTTAGAATCGTTATCAGTTGCATGATTCCAATGATAACAGTGAAGAATCCATCAACTTGATAAATGAGTTCTCGAGGTTCGGAGATGCCGTCGGGGTTGAAATCAGGGCTCAGAGAGCTCTTGAGACCACATTGAACTAGATAATCATCATTGAGATCAGGGTCATCGCACCTTAAATTTAAGGGTCTCGCCACGAAAAGAATCTTCTAACAAGGGACATGTATGCCTACCGTAAAACCTCTTTTAGAAGGGCACCCAATAGTTTGATTTTGAGCTTTTCTATCTCAAAAACTACGAAAGTTATCAAAAAGTTGTCAACTTCAAAGTTGTAGACCAAGATTAGAACTACAACTTTGCAGTTGACAACTTTTTGATAACTCTTCTAGTTTTTGAGATAGAAAGGCTCAAAGTCAAACTATTTGGTGCCCTTCTAATAGAGGTTTTACGGATTTTGATGAAACTTGGCACAGAGGTAGGCTAGGGGTCCAATAGAAGGGACCCGGAAGGATTTTTTCCGATGGTGGCCCTTCTATTGGACCCCTAGCCTACACCTGTGCCAAGTTTCATCAAAATCTAACTAGGTCACTATACACACTTCCCTTACTCACATTGTGCTATCTTCCACCAACAAAATCTTACAGGGTAGAATTTGAGAGAACTGCAAAGCCAATAGGACAGAGAAGGTGACAAGAGCCAGGAACGCAGTGCGGAACGGTTTGAACAGATTGCTTATCAGTTTGCTAACTGATTTTATCATTGATAACATGTAAAGGAAAGATAAGGAGAATGTGAGGAGAGATGCACATCTTCTAGCAGATTCTTCGATTGGAGACTTCAAAATGTGAAAAATCACTTGGTAGTATCGATTTTTTGGAGTGCAAACTCTATTAGACTCGTAGTTCCAGGTCATTCCCAATAGTTGTTCCAGAAAGAAAGTGGATAAAATTATAAAGTTGCAAATGAAAATTCCAGTTATCAAAACATAAATCCAACTTTCTCGAAGCTCCTTTTGAAATAAAACGAAAATATGGGGAATGCTCATGACGAAGGCGATGAAAATAGTGATGTTGTTGTAGTCTTGAAGCCTTTTGAAATAGGTCTGATAGGTTTTGAAATCGGATTTCGAAATGGTCACTTCATAGTCGTAATACCAATTCGGAGCTGTTTCGTAATCTTTTTTGAAGTTGATTTTGTTAAAATTGAACTTTATCTTTTCAGGAAGACTTGTGTTTATGGCTTCTGAAACTTTGTATTCTTGAGGTAAAATGAATGTGAACTTACTACAATCCTGACCATTATAAACGATTTTCGTTTTGGCGCGAATTTGAAAAATCGCACAAAACCGAATGTCTTTGAAGAAATCTGGGTGATTATCTTTGATTATCACTTGGTTCTCGCCATTTGCCACAAGTCTTTTGATGCTAGGGAGTTTGAAATTTCGAAGGTTTTTGTTGAAGAGAAATTGCATGACAGGGAGGGAATCTGGAATAAAGTCTCCGGATTACTGTACTATTGCAACTCAAAAGTTCATCTCGCGTTCAAAAGCGCATTTGCGCGCGCAAAATGTGCTGTGCCTTTAAAGAGGGGTACGGTAGTTAATTTCGTCTTTTTCCACTAATTTTCCTATTTTTCATCGGTTTTACACGAAAAATACCCGTTTTGTGCTTTTTTGACGTAAAAGGTGCGAAAATCGGTTGAAAAACCGATGAATAAGAGAAAAATTAGCATGAAAATACGAAATTAACTACCGTACACCTCTTTAAAGGCGCAGCACGTTTTGCGAAACGCGAGATGAACTTTTGAGTTGCAACGATAATATTATGCGTTCCCCAAACGCTGACACTTGGCAACTTGCCAAGGCCTGTGGGTCTCGCAACGATTTGGAAAAACAGCATGAGAAAAGTACGCAAATGTCCGCAAGCACGCCTGGTTTGGGACACGAAAAATAACTGTAGAAGTACTGTATGCAAATGCGCTCCACTGCACAACTGGCCTACACTTCACCTACCATTCAAATTAGCGACTCTCTGAAGCTTCTCCAAGAACCCACAGCCTTCCAGCCTCGTATTTCTCACTGTAACCGTTCCCAGTACATGTGTGACTGTCCTCAACTTCTCCACATAATTCTCATCTCCAGATTCAATCAACAAGTTGCCGTAGACATAAACACATCCGGTTTCCAACATCCTGATATTCGAAAAATGGCACATCTTTGGCTTATCCTGGCTCCATGTCAAGTCTTGGCAATACTTTCCTTGAATGACGGAATCGATATTGAATTTCAAAAAGATCGCCATTTCCTCAATTGTCAAACAGAAATCCGGGTGGAGGTTGTATAAGTAGACGTAGAAGAGATAGTTGTCATCGTGCTTGAGCTCCTGAAAAATGGAATTCTGAATCCGGAATTCAAAAACCAGAATCCTCCAACTCACCTTCAACTTCTTTATCCCAAATCTGGTCATTTTCGGGTTATCATGAATCGTAATCTTTCCCAAACCAGTCGTTCCAATCACCTCCAAATTTTCAAAAAAAGACAAATTCTCGAATTGTGAGTTCTTGACTTCAAGGAATCCCGTGATCTTCTTGAGTTTTGAAAAGTTGGGGGGTTCACTTGGAAATTTGGAAAGTTCCAAATAGGACTCCATATTTTCACAAGTGGAGAATATTTGGCGACGGGAATCAAAGTAGGAAGGGGTTATGTCACCACCGTCACAGCCTGGAAGTAGGAATTGATATTATAGATTTTTACTAGGTATCTGTAGACGGGTCTCGACACGATTGCAAGCCTGCATGGGCTCCAACGGCGTACAGTTTTGAATTTCCCGCCAATCGCATTCTTGGCAAGCTGCCAAAAGTGCTTGAAACCAGAGTTCAACCGAAATCTCTGTCTGCGTCTCTCACAAAACATTTGTCTCTCTTCGTAGGTTACGGTAAGCAACACCGAATGTGCCATGTGAACTTTTCCAATTTCAAACTTTAGTCTAGCAGAGCGCGCTTGCATTATGTACGCCCTAAAAGAAGTTTGCCTGTAATGCTTGAAATTTCGTTGCGGGACCCATCACTTGGCAAAGTGCCAATAGCCGGCGGACCTAATTGAATTGATATTGCTAACAAGTTCCTCCTTACCACAATCAAACTTATTCCCAGCCACTGTCCATTTCCCTTGCAGCTCCAAAAATCCATTTTCACAAAGGGAACTTGTATTCAACATTGGATTGTCCATAATCTCAACTGCACAGCCAGTAGTCATGTATCCATGAAAAGTGTCCATGTTTTCGAGTCGAGAGTTATTCCGAATGGATGTGTTCACAAAATCACAAGTTGTATCGATGTGCGAAAGAAGAAAGGTTAGATTCGTGAAGGAAGTGTTCTCGATTCGGATTCCTCCGTTTAGAAATACCAATCTTTCGAAAGTTGTCTTCAATTTCTCGTAAGAAACATCAGTGTTCTCATTCAAAGTAAGGATTCCACAAATTGGATCACATAAAGGTCCCGGCCATTTATCAATAGTTTTAGAATTGATTTCCGGCTCATCAAACCAACACTTTTTGGCTGAAAATCTCGGATTTCAATTTGAAAAAACGAAATTCACTTACTACAGTAATACCTCTTCTTCATCTTCTTGTAGACTTCATCAAAGTTGAATGTGAAAGAAATTGGAATGATAAAAAAGAGAAAAGTGATAATCGATAAAGAGAAATTCATCTTTGGTGCTTGGAATAAGATTGGTATATGCAAAGAAAGCCGAGTTTGGTCTCGAGAAGAAAATTATATGTTGACTAGTCACAAATGGGAGATGATGTGTTTGACAAACTTTGAACAATAATCTTTGGAAGATGAATATGTTTTCTTTAAGAATACAGCATTGAAATGTCTCTCGGATTTTGATATTTAAAATTCACAGCTGTGTTGATTGAGAAAGATAAAGGAATCTGCAGAAGAAGGATTATCATTCGGGAATGTTCAGAAAGTGAACTTTAGAAGAAATTGGCTGTTACAAACTTGAAATTTGCCCAAAAACAATGATGTGAAGCTAGAGAAACCAGAAAGGGATACTGTAGTTGGGGAAGATGTCAAGACTGATTTGAAGCTTTTGTGACTGTTACAGAAACCAATCTCGTCATTGCCATCTGAAAACAAAACTATTCATAGAAACATCTGGAAAATCACCGATTCCCTTTGTTTCTTCCAGAACATTCTTCGAACGACACTCCGATACTGACTTGACATTCCGAAACAAATCAAACAATGAACTGTTGAGTTGAACGTCAAGAAAGTCCACATGAAAACTTGCGCGTGCTCCACCAATCCTTGAATTCTGCTGTGATGAGTGCCCAGATAGTTCGCAGTGATAAACATCAGTCCATACGATGTTTCTGATAAGAAGAATGTGATAGTCATCAAAGTGACAAGCTTCGACGTGCTTTCGGATTTCTCATTTTTCAGCGATTTCCTTCGTTTTTGAGCAATCCGAAGTTGATAGAGTAGAACAGCAGTGACAATGAGGTAGAGCAAGGCCAGAGTTACAGTGAAGTAGCCATCAATCAGTTTTGTGAAATCGGACATTCCATTAACAGCAAATTCATCTACTGGGCAGTCAGGATAGAACTGTTCGAATCCGCAGATATCATTGGTATCTTCTTTTTGCACCTTACAACCGACATAATCTCTTGATTCCCAAATGACGAGAACTATAGCAGTACCAGTGATAATAAACATTCCCCACTTGGGTTTCGAAACTGTGCTGAGCTTATCACTCGTCGGGAACATCACAGAGCACGTCCGGAATAGAGCCATCAGAAAAGAGAACACTGATGAGCTTTTCCGTGTCATTTCTTGAGTTGGTGTCATCAAAATGTATGCGAAAACAACTCGATGGTAAGGGACAGTGTCGCACGCATCGTATAAGAAACGGTATATTCCAGCGATTATAAAAGTTGTGACATAGAAAATGTCGCAGATGCTGATGCCGATCATCAGCATAAACGTGAAGTTTGTTCTCAATTCCCTTTGAAACAGGACTATCAAGTGAAGAACGTTTAGTAGAAGCCCGATGACTGCGACTATTCGATTTCCTCCTCTCTCCCATGAAATCACAAAGTCGACATATGGCAATGGATCGAAATCCCAGAAGAAGCCGTCATATGCGTTGTTCCATATCAGATAGACTTCTTCGTCGTCGTACAAGTCATCGTCGAAATCAAGATCGTCACGATTGAATAGAGTGGTAGGGATGGATTCTGACAAGAGAAGTGATTAGGGTCACAGGGATAGATTTGGCTGAAAATCAACACAGTTTTGGAGCATTCCAAGCAGAAAAAACCTACATGTTAGGCTCTATCATGTTTCTATTTTCAGCCAAATGCCTTGTGACCCTAACCACTTCCCTTGCGAGAAAAGGTCAAGCTGAAAGTGGGTCAAGATTGAAGTCGTTAACTCACTACAATGTCCACCATTATACGAAATGTTAGTTGCTGCATTCCTTTGAATGATCAAGCACTCCCGAAGTTTCGCGAAGAATCTCGGATGGTTACCGTTGGCAATCAAACTGTTATTGCCTCTAGTGATAAAGGGCTAAAACAAATTGAATTTTTAAGAAACAAGGGCTCAAACTAACTGTGATGTTGTAAAGAGAAAAACTTTCTAGATTTTTATTCGACAGAATCTGCATAATTGACTGGGATTCTGAATCAAGTTGATCATCATTTGGAAATTGAAAACAGACTCACCATTTAGGTTCACTACCTTCTCAAGTTTCCGGAAAAAATCACTATTCTCCAGTTTTGTATTCTGAATCGTCACCGAACCAAACACTCTTCTCACTGTTTTCAATTTCTCCACATATACTTCATCCCCAGAGTCTACCAACAAGTTTCCGAATACATAGATGCATCCGGTTTCCAAGTTGGCCATACTTTCAAAAACACAAAGTTTTGGTTTATCTGTGCTCCAATTGAGCTCTGAGCTCGGGCAATAACTTGCTTCAATATGAGCAAAGTGAATGTCGAGATCAACAAAGAAGGAAACTTCTTCAATTGTGAGACAAAACGAAGGGTGGAGATTGTGCAAGTTGATGATGAACGGATCATAGTTTCTAGTGGTCGAGAGATGCTGGAACACCGACTAAACACTGAGACCCTGACGAAACCGGTGAAAACCAGGAAACCGGTGAAGACAAAACCGGTGAACTTTCGGACGAAATCGGTGAAAGAAATTTTGAGCGATGTACGCAATTATCGCTTACCGTAGTTTTCAAAAATAATGAGAGATAACACTAAAATGAGAGACGCAGGTATTTTTCTGACAACTACGGTGAGCAATAATTGCGTACAGCGCTCGAATTTCTTTCACCGGTTTCGTCCGAAAGTTCACCGGTTTTGTCTTCACCGGTTTCGTCTTCACCGGTTTCCTGGTTTTCACCGGTTTCGTCAGGGTCTCTAAACACTTTGGGACTTCATTTCCAGAAGATACCTTTAGTCTCTCAATTCCGAATCGTTTCAACTCCAGGTTATCATGAATATTGATGATTATCCGAGAATTTGATTCATCATTTTCTGCTGATTTTATTGATTTCAACTTTTTGAAAAACGAAAGATCTTCTAATGTTGTGTTAGCAATCTCCAAGTCTCCATAGATAACTTTGAGTTTTGGAAGTGATAAGGAGGAGATATCGGTGATAACAAGATTTCCGCGGATCTCCTCGCAATTTTTGAATTTTTGGTAGGTTTTTGAGGTCAACGTGCCACCAAAACAGCCTGATAACACTTACTGTCAAAAGAATCTCTAACGTTCCTACCACAATCAACCTTATTCCCAAAAATCAAAGCTCCCAGAACGTTCTTGAACGCCTTGGTTTCACAAAATGACTTTGCGTTGAGCAATGGATTATTGGAAAGTTGAAAGTATCCCTCTTTGGTTTCTGTTTGAGAAATTTTCGCAATAGAATCAATGTTTTGCAGAAAGGAATTGTTCGCGATTGAGGTCCCGCCTGGAAAACTTGTTATTCTGGAAATACTTCGGATGACTGGCCTATATTGTAGAACTTTTCAAGTTTTGGGAAAAACGACAAATTCTTGAAAGAAGTATTCCAAATCTTCAAGCCTCCATCCAATTGTTTCAGATTCCGGAAATTCTCCTTCAATGTTTCAAAAGGAACATCACAATCCTTATCAAAAGTCAAAAGAGCGCATGCAGTTGTGCAATTCGTATTCCAACTTTTGATAGTTTTCAAAGTGACACGAGTTTTCAGAAATCGACATTCCTCTTCTGAAAAGGGCAATTAGAAGCGAATGATTTCTGACACCCACCACACCAAAAATAAGTGGCCGCATTCTGATTGTCCAAATCATCCCACCCCCATGCTCTTACAGTTGGAACGTTGAGAAGGAGAATAAAAGTAGAGAATAGTTTATTCATGTCGGTTTATGGAAGATAAACTCGAAACGAAGAAAGAAAAAATAAGAAAATGTTGGTCACCAATCCTTTCCTAATTACAAGTTATCTCACAAGGTTTTGCATGAGGTTTTGATGAAGATCTATATGTAGTTGGAGAAGTGGCCAAATAGTGGGAAAAAACAGATCTTACTGTAGAGTTCCTCGGAATCCTTATCAGTTTATCTTTTATCTTGAGTGATTTGTCCTTTATCATTGTACATAGTACAGCCTCAAGTTCAAACTCCAAACAGACGCTTCACAACAAACTTGTGGTTTCTGACTTGTTCTCTATAATTAAGAAACTCGAGTGCAAACTTTTAGGGGATTTTTGAGAATCTTCTTAAGACGAGTTCTCCCAGATTCTCGAAAGTGGTCGGGAACAGCTTTTTTCATAGTCTCGGAAAAAATCCAAAAAATCACGGTAGAACCCTTGGGAGGTCCCCAAACCAAAAGTACAATCAGAACTGACAATTTATTTTTTCTCGAATTTTGGTGGCCTCGAGTAGGTGAAAACTTCAAAAAATCATAACTTTCTTCAAACTAAATGTTGAGCGAGCACTCTTCGCCGGTGGTACTGGTGTATGTATACGCATGTTTGAGATTTTTCTGGACTTGTTTCCTCATCCGAAACATACAAAAAATTTTTAGGCTGCTAATATTTCGAATTTTTTCACCTGGTTAGGGCCCGAATGAAAGCGATATAAAAATTTTTCCGTAATCCTTGTACATTTCTCCGTGTGAAAAAATTTTTTTTTGAATTTCATAGGGGCCCGGGGATTTTCGAAAAATTGAAGAGTACGGAAAGCTTGATGAAAAAGTATACATTTTTCAGTTGAACATTTTTTGAAATGCTCGCATGCAGTCTAGTTTTTTTGAATTGTTATTGTACTGTTATAATACAGCCTCGGGTATGTTTTCCGGCCATCGGTAAGATATTGGAACTGTATTCTCGACTTCCAAACTGCTATCAGTGTTACCCACCTAACTTATCACTTATCAGCCCAGGATGAAGAGCTAGCAGAAAGTGTTCAACTGAAGAATTATAGGTCTAGGACACCTTCACATGACTGCATTTGACCCTAGGCTCCAACTTTGAAAACTCCCGAATTCTCGATTTTTTCATCATTTTTGTCACTTTTTACCACTCATCTACTGATTTCACGTACAGGGATACGTTCGAAAAACACGAAAAAATCAAAAAAGTCTAATTTATCTATTTTTGCGCTCAATACGTTACTTTTGATCAAAATGTATAAAAAACCATCAAAATTAATTTTTTCGATTTTTTCCTGTTTTTCGAACGTATCCCTATACGTGAAATCAGTGGGTTAGTGGTAAAAAGTGACAAAATTGATGAAAAAATCGAGATTTCGGGATTTTTCAAAGTTGGAGCCTAGGGTCAAATGCAGTCATGTGAAGGTGCCCTAGACCTATAATTCTTCAGTTGAACACTTTCTGCTAGCTCTTCATCCTGGGCTGATAAGTGATATGTTAGGTGGGTAACACTGATAGCAGTTTGGAAGTCGAGAATACAGTTCCAATATCTTACCGATGGCCGGAAAACATACCCGAGGCTGTATTATAACAGTACAATAACAATTCAAAAAAACTAGACTGCATGCGAGCATTTCAAAAAATGTTCAACTGAAAAATGTATACTTTTTCATCAAGCTTTCCGTACTCTTCAATTTTTCGAAAATCCCCGGGCCCCTATGAAATTCAAAAAAAAATTTTTTCACACGGAGAAATGTACAAGGATTACGGAAAAATTTTTATATCGCTTTCATTCGGGCCCTAACCAGGTGAAAAAATTCGAAATATTAGCAGCCTAAAAATTTTTTGTATGTTTCGGATGAGGAAACAAGTCCAGAAAAATCTCAAACATGCGTATACATACACCAGTACCACCGGCGAAGAGTGCTCGCTCAACATTTAGTTTGAAGAAAGTTATGATTTTTTGAAGTTTTCACCTACTCGAGGCCACCAAAATTCGAGAAAAAATAAATTGTCAGTTCTGATTGTACTTTTGGTTTGGGGACCTCCCAAGGGTTCTACCGTGATTTTTTGGATTTTTTCCGAGACTATGAAAAAAGCTGTTCCCGACCCCTCCCCCAGAGTTCAGTCCTCTCGGAGAACTCGTCTTAATGGTCGGTCCCGGCTACGAAGAGATTGGTTTCTGTAACAGTAAGATGTTTTCAAAGTCTTGACATTTTTTCCATCTACAGTATCCCCCAAAAAAATTGTGATTTGTGTCGAGGGAAGCATTTGGTTCGGGGGCGACGCCTTTTTTTTGTCTTCTGAACTGGGAACTCAAAAAATATTTAGTTACACTGCAAATCTTGAGTCTGTATTGCTGTGTGATCGATAGTTCCCTTAACTGAACACTTGGATTTAGCTTCACATCATTGTTGTTGAGCAATTTCAGAGTTTGTAACCCTCAATTTCTTCTTCTAAAGCTCACTGCGCCTTCTAACCGATTCCATTTAATTTTCAGAACATTTCCGAATGATTCTCCTTCTACTGGTTCCCTTATCTTTCTCAATCAACACCACTGTGGATTATACCAAAATCCGGGAGAGATTTCACAATCAATGCGGTAAAAACAGGGAGATCTCAAATTTTATACCTTTCATTTCAGAAGATCACTGTTACTTTGAGGAGCCTGAAATAAACTCAAGAACGATTGAAAAATGGCCAATGGGAAACTGCACCCCGATTTGTGGAGTTATCACATTGAATCAAAACACTGATGTGTCTCCGGAAAAGTTGAAGATCGCTTTCAAACGGATGAATGATTTGCGTGGAGGTATCCGGATTCAGAATACAAATTTCACAGACTTCAACTTCTTCCCAACCTACTTCACGTATCAGTATAGTGGAAGTAAGCACATGGGGAAAAGTCTCATAAACTTGAAACTTTCAGTCGGAATTGTGATCTCGAACAACTCTAACTTGAACAACATAGACGGGTTGAGTGGAATTTACCCAGATATTTGGAAAGGATCTCTAATTCACGTTACTGTACACCCGAAACTTGATATTCACGGGTTTTGTCGCAGGGAAAGGATTGAGGCGATGGATGTGGAATGTGGTGAGGAGTTATCTGAAAAAGGGCCTTTTTTGGCTTCTTTCTCACAAAATTTCAAATTTCTCAACGTTTAGCACAAGGTAGTAGCTCAATTTGGCTGAAATTGGGCTTGATTTCCCATTGATAACTGATCTAGAGTCAAGCCTGACATAAAAGGCTTGTAGAATGTCTCTGAAGAAGTTTCGTTCTTTTGGACTTGGGCTATTGGGGCTCTAACTTACCTTTCTGCCAAGGGCCAATAAGTATATTATGTATTCCCCAAAAGCTGACACCTGCGTGATTGCGGACAATTTCGTACTTTTCTCTGCGCCTCTCAATTTCGCATGCTGTTTTTTCAAATCGTGGCGAGACCCATAGGCCTTGGCAAGCTGCCAAGTGTCAGTGGTTGGGGAACGCATAATAGCTTGTTGACCTTCTTGCCAGTTCACTGTAGAGTTCAATGTATACAGAGCTGGGAAGCCGGCGCGCGCGGGAATTCAAATGCTCAGAGAATTTTCGGCCTGTTGCCGCGCAAAAACGGCCAGTTGCTGCCTCCAAAAAAAGGTCCGCCGCTTCCCATCGGCGGACGTTTTTTTGGAGGCAGCAACTGGCCGTTTCCAGTTATCGTGCACGCGCGGGCAGCCCTCGCTCTTACTAGAATTCAAGCTCAAATTGATTTTTTAAATCATGAACAAAATAATTTATACATTTTTATTGACATCTAGGCATGTATACATAAAAAATACATAAAACTATGAAAAACAAAAGTTAGAGAAAATTTTGGAAATGTTCGTCATCTGACTTGTTCCGTGACACTGTTGCGCTTTTACTATCCATCGTCGTCTCCCGGTTTCTGAAAAGTTGAATTGAAACTTTAGTTTAGAGTCGAAAAGCAATACCTCTTGAACTTGGAATCTCTTCCTTTCGAGTTTGTCGCTCATTGTCTCATGAACACTGAAAATGTGAAAATGAGAAAAATTTGACTGCAACAAACGAGATTTTCACTTACCATTCTCCCTCCTGATCGGTTCCTTGTGTTTTTCGAAAGAAACTCTCAAAAATGGAAAGAAAAGCTACAGAAATGAGATAAATAAGGGAAAAACAGCGAAATAATCTTCAAAAATGACAACTAAAAGTTTGGGACCATGTGCAACACGTCAGCAGTAACCGCCGGGATGGTTGCCAGATAGCCGATGCTCTGCCGATGTTGCGCGGCGCACCCGCCGATGTGCTGCCGCAGTTGAATCATGAACTTTCTATAAGTTGTCAAAAACGCAGCATCGCTCCCGGCACCGCTTACAAGGAAAGTGTGTGAGGTGTCAGGATAGATTTGGCTGAAACAACTTGGCAGAAGGGTTGGTAACAACACCAGTATCCGGAATCCAAGAGTTATTCGCTGGGGGGAGAAACTTCTTGTAACCGCTACATGCGAAAAAGTGCGCTCAGAGTCCAGTTTTTTCAGGTTATAACTTCCATTGAAACGAGTTATTCCAAATGCCGTGGTGGTGATTTCAAGGCTAAAAACTGGCCTGAGTGCTCACTTTTTCGCATGTACCGGTCACCAGAAGCTTTTCCGGCGAAAAAGCTCGGATCACTGTTATTGGGGTCTTTTTTGCCCTTCTGCCAAGTTTCAGCCCATTCTATCCCGGTGCCTCTACGCACCTAGCGGAAATCGGCAATGAACCACTGCATTGCAAATTGACATCTTTGTAGCAATTCGCCATTTCTTGGAGCAATTTGCCATTTTTCGTAGCAATAGGCCGCTAGCCTGCGGATCACTTGCCGCATGCCTGTACAACACTCTTTGAGTGAGTTAGTTTACGCCGAAGTCATGCCAATTTTCCGCCAATGCTCTGCTGATATCATGCCGTTCAGCAATTTGCTTAATTTCGCAGCAATAAGCCGATTTTAGCAGCAACACGCGCTTCCGTTGCCGTATCTCTGCTACTCACATGCCGAAAATTCTCTGAGTGTGTACCTTTTCTGACTACTGGTGAAGCTGTTTAGTTCCCATGATGATATCATTCGTAAAATCTGAAATGCGTAGCTGGTCTAGAAATCCGTTCAGTTGGGTCTTGAAGCGAAGAAAATGCGCATTCCGTGCTTCGCCTTTGAAAAAGCTCTCACACGGAATGCGCATTTTTTTCGCTTCGAGACCCAACTGAACGGATTCCTAGGCCAGCTACCCATTTCAATGTCAGTTTTACGGATGATACTTCAAAAGTGAAGTGCATAAACCACCATTTTCCAGGATGCGAAGGTGGAACAATAACCTCTGAGAACGCTACTCTCTACCGACTCTGTGAACATGTCGTTGGAAAGCTTACAATTTCCAATCTCAAAGATCAGATCCTAAAACTTCCAAATGTTATCAAAATCAGCGGAAGGCTGGAAGTCCAGAACACAACATTGAAAGATCTTTCGTTTTTCGAAAATCTCGAGGAGATTGTGATGAAATCGGGTGAAGAGCCGATTCTGAACATTCAGAATAATCCGAGAATGACAAGGCTTGGATTTTTTCTGATGGTAAAGTTGAATAGTTTTCGAATGTTAGATAAATAAAGTTGTATTTTTACAGAAATTCACAAAAAAGAACTACGGATCTGTCATTCTAAACTTTCAAAATCTGCATCCCGATTTCTGTCTAACAGTCATTGAAATGGCACTTTTCACCAATGTCAGTGCAAATTTTCTCAACGTTGAAGCCCGATTCTGCGACGTTCCTATATGGCTAGTTGATCTACCGAAACTGTGTCTATTCGAAAAAATGGAAAAGTTGGAAACAAAATGTGTATACATTCATGGAGATTTATTGATTGATTCTGGAGATGAGAAATATGTTGGAAAACTGGGAAAAGTCACTCATATTTTTGGATCTGTTACTATAAGGAACACAAGTTTGGAGAATTTGGACTTTTTGAGAAAGTTGGAAAAAGTCGTCAGTTTGGATAGTGAGTTGCTAGGGGGATAAGGTGATAACGGTTCGTTTCAGAATCCAAACCAGTAATGCAGGTTTTATCAAACAAGAATCTTCGAAATCTACAGCTACCAAGGATTACTGTAGGTTCAAACCTATTAGATTTATCACAACTAATACATATTTAGGCCTTTGTGACCAGTGGAAAAAACACACTGATAATCAATGATAATCATCCTGATTGTCCTGGGAAGTTGAAAGATTGCTTGAACCTTCAATTGGCCGCAAAGACAAGTATTTCCATTAATGGGAAGTCTTGCAGTAAGTCACGGCCATTTGAATTATGTACAAAATGATATAATTTCTAAAATCTTAAAAAATGCTTATGTATTATCATGTATTCGCCAAATCTGAAATGCGCATCTGGCCTAGAAATCCGTTCAATTGGGTCTCGAAGCGAAAAAAATGCGCATTCTGTGCTGCGCCTTCAAAAAAGTTACGGTTTTCACAGCAGTCTACTGTAACTTTGTTAAAGGCGCAGCACGGAATGCGCATTTCGCTTCGAGACCCAACGGATTCCTAGGCCAGCTACCCATTACAGATTTTACCACTAATAAGCGAAACTTGTTCAGGATCAATTCAAAGTTTCGATTTCGAACGGGACATTGAGTATAGCGAAAATGGAGCCGAGCTCTGGAATGATTACGACAATGGCTTTTTGGATTTCAACAAATACCAAAATTTTGGCCAGTTTTGGATGAACACTGGCAATTTTGGCATATCGATTTTTGGATTGATAATCAATATCTTTCATTTAATAGCGCTGTTTCAGTTACGGACGAATTCAATTTTTGTTCTGATCATTGGAATTTGCATTTGTGACATTTGCTATGTCTCCACTTTCATAATTGAGAAAGTGTTCAATTGGATCTATGATCCATGTGATGGTCATCCGTACATTCGGGTTCTGGCAATGGATGTCATCAAATTCCCGATCCAGGAGTTCACAAGGGAAAGCTCATCAGTTCTTGTATTCCTGATGGCTTCATATCATTATATCACTTCCCAATCCCCGAAAAGTCGGGTAGTCCTGGCGTTACTGAAACCTTCCTGGGCTTTCCGGTTCTTGATCATAGTATTCCTCCTGATAGCTTATCAGGAGTCAAGAGATCCGATATTCTGCAGAATTATCAAGATTAGAGATGGAACTGATAAGTGAGCAGGGAAAATCCAAGTTTCTGCTTTATAGATCATTATATCTTTTTTCAGATGTGGTCAACAAACTTATTATCGAAAATATGAAGATGGTAACTCTGAAATGTCAGCTTCTAGCCGAGAGTTCAATGGTTATTTCGCAATCACCTTATCAATTCTTCATCTTCTTATCATAACAGTCCTTATCATTCAAAAAGTTGAAAGACGAAGAGAACCCGAAGCAGGACTGGTTACTGTAATGGCTCTTTTGTGTCTGTTTTTCGAAGCGTTTCACTGGATGTACTATCGAATCGACTACTTTTTGGAGCAATACTACACATCTTTCTTTTCCATTTCGGAAGCTCAAGGTCAAGATTTGCTGTGGTGCTTCTTGACACTCAACTCATTAATTCATTGTTTTTTTTGTTTCTTCATGTCGGATCAGTATCGGAGTGTGACTAGGAGATTGTTCTGGAGGAAGTAACGGACAACAAGCATTGACGTAAACTTCAGTTACCTAACACCAGATCACATTTTCGAAAATTCCAGACGAGGTCCCTCATCTGAATCTTCATGAATCCTTACCAAAATTTTTAGACTCTTTTCTAGTTCCCTCAGTTACAACATGTCCAACGCTGAGCTCAAACGCATCATTTTGAGCCGAGTTATTCAAGTTCTTGTGATGGTATTTGACATTCTGACCGCTTCTGTAAGCTTCAGTCAACACCAGAGCACAATTTCCAAACGCCAGAAGACGTCCTCTATCTGAATTCCTCTCGGCGTGTTTCTAGGCCCCTTAGCTTCATCCAGTCCAAACCAAAGCTCAAATGATAGATTTTGAGCCAAGTTATGAATGCCGTTCCGCAGGGAGTCACCTGATGGGTCTCGCCACGAAAACAAAGCATTTTGGCACATTTTCTAATGAAAAAAGGGCTAGAATACTGGAATTCAGTCTTTTCCCATCGATTTCGCGTATTTTTCACTGATTTTTCCAGAAAAAATTAGATGTTTTCAGGAAAAAGCGCATAGCTTTCCCAAGTTGCGCGCAACAGTGATAGGCCAAAAAATACCAAAAAAAAGTTTGCAGTGTTTGGTGCCTAGCCCTTCCATTTTTTACCTGGGTTTCCTGGCATGGTTTTAGAAACGTGTGCAAATTTGGAACGGCGTAGCACCAAACACTTTTCAGAAAACAACTTTAAAAAGTTCAACTCGGCCCACTCCGGGACAGCTATGAAAAAGCTCCAAAAAACACAGTAAGACGTGATTTTTCACTAAAAATCAGTGAAAAATGTTGGAATTTCATCGGAAATGGCAGACTTTGTATATTCTGACAAGTTTCCATCAGAAAAAGTGTCAAAACCTTGTCCAGAAGCCGTAAAGCCGTTTTCGTGGCGAGACCCATCAGGTGACTCGCTGCGGGACGCCAATTATATGTTGATGTTTTTTTCCTATGTTTTCAAAGATTCAAAAACCAACAATCCCCCCTAATTTCTTGGTCTCTTGATTATAATTATCAGTTGTCAAATTTTGCTGATATCAGCTCAAACTTATGTAAACACCTGTTTAGTTTGAGTTTTGCTCTCATTCCCTTACGATTCTTCAATGATAAGATGATAAAGCACATATTCCTTATCTCTTTTATGTTCTCCCTAACTACACCGTCTTCTGATAGCATTGAACAGATCAAAGAACTGTTAGCATTGGCTTCCCATCCCAACGATAATATGGCTACGTTCTCAATTGTAACCAGGGAGAAAATGGAGATATCATCGGCAAGTGGATTCATAGTCAATGTTCTTCATTTGAGAGTCCTAACTCAAAAAGAGCTAAAATCCAACTTTGTCTATATTCTAATGATTGGAATCTGCATTTGTGACATCATCTTATTATCATCCCTTATCAGAGAGCCTCTTATCACCTTCATCTACCCGCCTTATTGGAGTGACTGTCACCCAAGCTCCTACTTCCTGCCTTTTCTCCATTTGCTGGAAAACTCTATCCAAGAAACCACCCGGAAAACCTCATCAGTCCTCGCTTTCTTGATGGCTCTTATCAGAACGTTATCAGTGATGTTCCCAACAAATGGTAAAATCATGACTGTTTCAAAGCCTATCTGGGCTGTATTCTCGATTATCGTGGTGTTTTTGGTTTTTGGCCTTTATGATATCAGGATTTACTTTTATCAGTGCAAGATTATTTCTTATGAAACATTGTGAGTTGACTGATAACTGATAAGAACTGATAAGAACTCCTCAAATCATTGAAAGCTAACTTTCAGTTGCCAAGACATGGATACTTCACTAACCAGCTACATGTATTCTTGTTCACCAACCTTCCAAACGGATTCAGATTTCAAAAAGAAAGTCGACGGGGTGTTCACAATCACCTTATCAGTCCTTTATCTCCTTGTCACCATAGCCCTTCTCTACCAACTCCGAATCGCCAAAAACCGGAGAAAATCTCTGAAAAGTGACAAATCCGAGAGCAACACTTCTATGCTGGTCGTTATCATGACTATCACCTTCTTCTCATCAGCACTCACATACGTACTAGTTTTCGTGAATCCTGCATTCAATACTACATATTTTGTCATCGAAAAGTTCTGGAAACTCTCCCAAATCACTCTCCTGGCATTTTTCATCTTCAATTCGTATGTGCATTGCCTGGTTTGCTTATTCATGTCAAGTCAGTACCGCAGTGTCGCTAAAAAGTTGTTCTGGTTTGAGAAACAGGAAACGGTAAGGAGACCGAGACCAGATTGATAAGCTGATAAGCTGATAAGTTCCAGATAACAGTGGAAGGAGTGCAGTCCGTTTCAATCACAAATACTTCAATCGGAACAACGTCAGCCTTGGAAAGGAGTCCGCAGCCGACGAACTCTTTTTGATATTGTCCTACTTTGATTATCAATGAACTCTTCTTACCAATTTATCAATCTTAATCAATTATCAATATTATTATCAATGATTCAATGAAACTATGAACTTTTTCGTTCAGTTTCTTGTTCAGTCGATTTTTCACAAACTCTTCTTGAAGTTCCAAAGAAAGCTTTGCCCACTGATTACAGGGTGCATGATTGTTTGGTTGATGGTGCTTCTTGTTGAACTTCTGAATCTTATCCGACATCACTTCAAAGCTTCTGACCAACAATTTTCCGCCCAAAACTAGAGTTTGATTCTATATAACTTCCAAATGTTCTTCCAACTGTTATTTGCCTTCCTTCTATTTCCAGTTCATTTTTCCATGAATACAACTATAGATTATACCAAAATCCGAGAAATGTTCAACTGTGGTAGGTCACTTTGACTCTCAATTCAAAAGTTTGGTTTCACAGATGATCATTGTTACTTCGAGGAATCTGAAATTAATTCAAAAACACTTGCGAATTGGCCATCAGGAGATTGTTTTGCAGTTTGTGGAGTTATCACTCTGAATCAGCACACTGATGTGTCTCCGGAAAAGTTGAAGAGTACTTTTAAAAAGTTGAATACGTTATACGGAGGTATCCAGATTCAGAATACAAACTTCACGAGCCTCAACTTTTTTCCAAAGTTTTACTTTCCGTGTAGTAAAAGTAAGAAGACCCGTAAAGTGTTATAACTTGGCACCTTGCCATTTCCAGTCGGAATAATAATCACTAACAATTCAAAACTGGAAAATTTCAAAGCGATGAGTCAAATCAGCATGCAGTTATTCAAAGGATGCTCTATCCAAGTTTCTGCTTCCCCGGGATCAGATTTCGGCTCATTTTGTGAACGTTTCAATACAATGGAGGATTATGAAATTGTAAAGGAGAATTTGGAATGTGGTGAGGAATTTGGTAGCTTTTTGGGTCTCGCCACGATTTGAAGAAATAACATTTTTAAAAAAATTGAACTAGAGAAGCGCAAAGAAAAGTTGTCATAATATTATTGCCATATCGCGGGCGAGTCACCTGATGGGTTTCGCCACGAAAATGATTTTGGGCTAAAGAAAGGCTTCTGAACACGTTTTTTTCACTATTTTTGAAGAAAACGATTTCAATTTCAACCAGGCGGGCGGCTACGGCTCACGCCGTCTCCCCCGCCTGGTTTTCCGCCTTCGGCGGTTCAAACCGTCGCCTTCGGCTCCGGTTCTTTATTCCCTCACGTTGAAAAGCGCGAAATTCAAAAATTCAACGTGGCCGACATAGGCATTTTTAGAAATGAACCTTGGAAAAGGGGTCTAAAACACACAAATTGCGCTCCTGTCCGGTTCGCAAAATAAGGATCTCTTATCAAAATCTCGTGCACCGTGCGGGGAGAATGCCTGACTTTCCTGCGAAGGAACGACGAAAATGGTCGAGTAGTTGCTGAGAAAACGCTGCGGACACACAGACTTACGAACAAACATACACACAGAATTTGTCGTTTAATAATAGTAAAGATGATTTCCAATCAAATTTCAGCAGTATCCACCGATAACCCGAGAAAATTAGGTGTTTTTTGGGAAAACGCCCAGAAATGCATGGTTTTGCACTGAAAAAAGGGGAAAACTTCTGGAATTTTGGTTACAAATAATCTAATTAACGTTGTCTTACCTGTTTTTATCGGAAAAAGTGAAAAAAAACGTTGTCCAGAAGCCGTGGAAATCGTTTTCGTGGCGAGACCCACCTGGTGACTGAACTATGTATGTACCTTTTTTCAGGATGCGATGGTGGGAACATTAACTTTGAAAACTTTGATGTATACAAAAATTGTAAAAAAGTGATTGGAAAACTAACCATGACTGACCTGAAAGATCAGATTCCGAACTTTTCAAATTTGTTCAAACTCAGCGGAAACTTGGAGGTCAAGAACACAAATCTGAAGAACATTTCGTTTTTGGAACATCTCCAAGAGATCAGAGTGGAAGCTCGTGACGAGTTAAATCTGAACATTCAGAACAACACAAAAATGAAGAAGCTTGGGGTATTATACCACAATGACCCCCCATAGAATACCACTTTTGCCCCCCACCGGAAGAGTACGGAATAGCCCCCCACCCGCCGAAAAAATCCTCATTCCTTCGGTGAAAAAATCCTAAAATATTTTGCGTGACCCTAACACGTGTGAGTTCTATTTTGAAATCCGCGCGAATATTTCAATCATTTCTCCATTTCGACGTCGAGGCGGATGCACGGGCGAAGCGATGCGGCACAGGACCCAGGCTAGGTACGCACTCCAAAGCGGATTTCGTTCCAACCCAACTATCAATTAGGCTTAGCTACGCCTAGAAGCAGAGCTTTCTGATTTCGGGGCCTAAATTTCTCGTTACAACCCAACTATCAATTAGGCTTAGTTCCTGATAGAAGCAGAGCTTTCTGATTCCTAGGTCTAACTTTTTCGTGGTACCCCTAAAACTAAGGCTTAGTTTCTGAAACGGGGAGGGTGGGG
>LR539058.1:505611-547116 GCA_900536315.3 Caenorhabditis becei | reverse complement strand
GTGGGGGGCGATTCTGGAAATTTACCGAAGCTTGGACTTGGCGCATTTTTGGTGAGTTTCGCAGCGAGTCACCTGATGGGTCTCACCACGAAAATGAATTCTGGCTGATTTACTGCTTCTGGACAAGGTTTTGACACGTTCTTTTCATTAGAACAAATAAATTCACATGATTTCAATAATTTCCAACCGAATTCGAGCAGTTTCTACCAATTTTCCGTACCAAAACATGCAAATAAGGATATTTTGTCACTTTCCCCCAAAAACACCTCATTTTGACAAAAAATCAGTCGGGACTGCTAGAAATTGATTGAAAATGATTGAATGCATGCCTTTGTACCTATTTTTATCAGAAAAAGCGTCGAAACCTAGTCCAGAAGCCGTAGAATCCATTTTCGTGGCGAGACCCATCAAGTGACTAGCCGCGATACGCCAATAATAGCTGTTCTTACTGCAGAATGACTTCTTTTTTTTCAGAAAATCTCAAAAATCAATAACTCCCCTGTCACTCTAAACTTTCAAAACCTGCACCCCGACTTTTGTATAGCACCCCTTGAAATGTACATTTTCCTCGATGCCGGTGCCACTTTCACCCACCTTGAAGCCCATTTCTGCAACAGTTACTTGTGGACCAGTGATCAACCGGAACTATGTGGTTTCTATGATATGGCCGAGTTGAATACAAATTGTGTCTATATTTTCGGAGATTTATTGATTGGTAATGGAGATGAGAAATATGTGGGAAAGCTGGGGAATGTGACCCATGTGTATGGATCTGTAACTGTGAAAAACACAAATTTGGAGAATTTGGACTTTTTTAAGAATCTGGTGAAAGTTGTCAATTTGGATAGTGAGTTGATATGGTGATAAGGTGATAAGACACAACTGATAAGATTTGGTTTCAGAATCCAAGCCAGCCATGCAATTCTTATCAAACAAGAAGCTTCAAAACATACAACTACCGAGGATTACTGTAGGTTCAAAAGTGTTCTTATCTTATCATTACATTACCTTATCAGTTCAGTCCTTGGGTCTCGAAGCGAACAAATGAATTCGCATTCTGTTCGCTTCGAGACCCGGCGGACTCCTGAGCCAGCTTCCCATTTCAGCTTACTCCTTCAAGTTATTACTAGAATTCCAGAAACCTTGAGGGATTCACTGATAACTTGATAAGGAGGAGAGGTAGGAAAAAATGATCAATTGATAAAAGATAGCAAATAACTTGTTCTACAAGTTTGTAGTTGATCACTTCTTCCTATCTTCTCTCCTTATCAAATTATCAGTGATATCCTAGAAGCCTCGATTCCCCTTCAAACCCACCTTCACCGCCACCTTATCCCCCGGTTCCACAGTCCCACATTCAGGATTTCGTGACAAGTGGGAATAACACAATCCTTATCACTGATAATCACCCAAATTTCTTCGAGAAAGACCAAGATTGCTTGGCCCTTCAACTCTACACCAAAACAAACATTTCCCATAATGGAAAGCCTTGTACAAGTGAGCTACGCTCCACTGATAACAGATTTATCATTTTTAGCAAAAGATGTGATAACAATCACTACTACAACTCCAAAGACAACAACTACAATACCTACTACAACATCACCGTTCACTGATAACAGTGATAACGTTGACGACTATGACTATGAGGATTTCAAAAAGATTGAGCTATTCTGGATGGAAACCGGGAATCCGTTATCAGCTGTTATCGGTTTTGTTATCAATATCTTTCATTTGATAGTGTTATCACAAAAGGAGTTAAGGACCAATTTCATCTATATTCTGATGATTGGAATCTGCCTCTCCGATATCATTTATGTGCTGACTTTTCTCAAAAAGTACCCGATTCATTGGATTTGGCCAAGTGATACTGATAACTGTTATCAGGACTCACTGATATCGATATTCTTATCATTCCTGGAGATTCCGATTCAACAAATCACTCGGAAAACATCTTCAATCCTTGCTTTTCTAATGGCTCTTTTCCGAACGTTATCAGTGATGTTCCCGACAAGTGATATGCTGATAACAGTGTCCAAACCGATATGTGCCTTATCACTGATAATTGGGCTGTTTCTAGGAGTTGGGATTTTTGACTTGAGGCCTTATTATCTATGCGATATAAACGGTGGATTGGAAAAGTAAAACATGGTACTGATAATATTCTGATAAGGATTTTTATCTTTTTAGATGCCAAAAAACAAATGCCACTATCAATAGAATCACTATAGACTGTCCAGTGAGCTTCTATTTCTCAAACAACACCACTACAATCATCGATGGCTACTTCACAATCACCTTATCAGTCCTTTATCTCCTTGTCACCATAGCCCTTCTCTACCAACTCCGAATCGCCAAAAACCGACGAAAATCTCTGAAAAGTGACAAATCCGAGAGCAATACCGCTATGCTTATCACTGTGATGACTATCACCTTCTTCTTATCAGCACTTCTCAACGGACTGATCTTCGCCACAGAGATCTTCCGATCCGATTGGCCACTCTGGAACAATCTGAAGAATCAGTCACAAGTGTTTGTTTGGACCTTCTTGACTATCAACTCTTCAGTTCATTGCTTAATTTGCTTTTTTATGTCAAGTCAGTACCGGAGTGTGGCTAGGAAGCTGTTCTGGAAGAAGGAAAAAGAATCAGTGAGTGATAAGGAGTGATAAGTAGTGATAAGAAACTCATAGGCAAACTGATGGGTTTTTCAGAGCATAATCGGCGTGGCTTCAGTGACCCTGGTGAAGACCAACATGTCGTCAGGAACAACCAGATGACCTTTGACCTACTTTTGCTAACCATATCATTGCCGACCTAATGGGTCTCGCCACGAAAATGGTTCCTTGCTAAAATACGGCTTCTGGACAGCGTTTTTTGTCGTTTTTCGTCGTTTTTTTTCAGGAAAAAGCACCAAAAACGCAAAACGACCCGGTTTTTCGCGAAAATCGGTGAAAACTGCTGGAAATTGATGGGAAATGACTGAATTTGTGTGTTCTAAGCCGTTTTCGTGGCGAGACCCATCAGCTGACTTGCCGAATATGATCTTTTGATCTTCAAGTTAGAGTTTGATCAACGTTGATAATTATGATATCAGAACCGCTAGAATAACATGTAATTTATTCCAAATAACACCTAATTCGAGGTTTCTGATTCTTCTTCTTCTTCTTGTTATCAGCGCCTGATAACTGATAACTGATAGCTCACGAACTCCATCGATTCTCCATGATTCTCCAATTCCTCTGCTTATCGATTATCTTTCCCCCCCTCTTATCACTTCCCCCATTCAACTTCACAATCGACTTTGATCAACTGATAAAACGTTATCAGCATTTTCGCGAGACAGAATGTTGTTTCCTTGAGCCTGAAATCACTATGGAAACCATCAGAAAATGGCCAATGACTTGTGAATACGTGTGCGGGATTATGGTGTTCAATGAGAACTTTGATGTTCCTGTATCGAATATGAAAGCGATTTTGAAGAGTATGAAGTTTTTGAATGGAGGGATAAGGGTTATGAATAGTCCATTGAAGGATTTGTCGTTTTTTCCAGAGTTTGGAACGACTTGTGATGAAAGTAAGTGGGAAAGGAGGAAAAAAGGAGAGGTGGATTTTGTTGTTCAGATGGCGCTTTTGTCTTGAACAATTCGAAGCTGGAAAATGTGGATTTCATTTTGAAAAAGTAAGTGAACTTGATCTGTAGAATCTGACATTCTTCCTACTTTGACCTACTTTCAGCTTGACCTATATTTAGCTTGACCTATTTTCAGATTGATCTACTTTCAGCTCGACCCACTTCTAGCTTGACCTACTTTCATTTTGACCTACTTTCAGCTCGACCTACTTTCAGCTTGATTCAATTTCAGCTTGACCTACTTTAACCTTCTTCAGCATGAACTACTTTCAGCTTGATTTAATTTTAGCCTGACCTACTTTCAGCCTGACCCAATTTAAGCTTGACCTACTTTAGGCCTGACCAACTTCTAGCTTGACCTACTACTAGCTTGACCTACTTTCAGCTTGACCCACTTTCAGCTTGGCCTAGTTTCAGCTTGAGCTTCTTTGACCTACTTTCAGCTTGACCTACTTATAGCTTGACCTAATATAAGTTTTACCTACTTCTAGGTTGAACTACTTTCAGTTTGACCTATTTTCAGCTTGACCTATTTTCAGCTCGACCTATTTTCAGCTTGACTTACTTCAAGCTTGCCCTACTTATAGCTTAACCTATTTTGACCTACTTCTAGCTGGACCTATTTTAAGCTTGACCTACTTTCAGCTTGACTTACTTCTAGCTTGACCTATTTTCTTTTTCAGCTATCAGTTCATGAACCCTTTTGACAATTGCATTTTCCAAATCTCCAACAACTCAAAACTCAACACCAAATCCATCTGCAACAACTATGACTTTATGAATCGAATCGGAAGTAATCAAAACTTTGAAATCAGTGATAACAAAGTGGATTGTGGTCTGTATCACTGATAACGCCTGGAATCGAACACTTTTTCAGGGTGTCAGGGAACTTTGACTTTTGAAAATATGGAAAAATTCAAGAACTGCAAAGAAGTGGTTGGGAAGCTGATAATCACTGATAACAGAGATTCGATCCCTAGTTTATCAAAATTGAAGCTTATCAGTGGAGACTTGGAGGTGGCTAACACAACTTTGAAAAACCTCTCTTTTCTGGAAAACCTCACTGAACTCAAGGCTTTTATCAACTTATCAAATCATCGAATCCTTATCAATATTCATGATAACAAAGAGATGATAAGGCTAGGGATAAAGTCACTGAAGGTAAAGTCTGTTATCAGTAGTCATCACCTCTGCCCTTTCAGACCTTCACTAACCTCAATTTCGAAGGTCACTTGAACATGAACTTTGAGAATCTCCACCCTGATTTCTGCTTATCAGTTGATGAAATGATAATGTTACTCAACATTGATGCAAAGTTTATCAACATTGAATCCAGTTTTTGTCAAAATGTGATAAGAAAGAGTGATAAGCCGAAAGTTTGTGTATTCGAGAATATGGCCAATTTGGAGACGGATTGTGTCATCATTTATGGGGATTTATTGATTGATTCTGGAGATGATCAGTACACTGATAAGCTAAAAAAAGTCATTTATATCTTTGGAACATTGATAGTACAGAATACTGATTTGGAACATGTGAAATTTCTGAAAACTCTGATAAGAGTGGTGAACCTTAACAAAGGTCCTGTCATGAAATTTGAATCGAATTCTCAGTTAAGAAGTATCGATTTTCCAAAACTACAGGTTATCAGCTTATCAGAACTCATAGTTATCAGGTTTTTTAGAGTTTTGTGGTCAGAAGTCCAAGTGATAACCGAGTGATTATCAGTGGGAACCACGAGAATCTATTTACCAAAGTTAAGGATTGCTTGATGTTTCAGTTTTTGGCACAGACAAATGTCAGTTTCAATGGGAAAGCTTGCAGTAAGTGGTTATCAGTTGTTATCAGTTGATTTCCTATCTTTCATCAGTTGATCACTTCTTGAAATCTCCACTTCTTATCAAGTTATCAGCATTTCTAAACAGCCTTATCAAAACTGACTGATAACTTGATAAGGAGAGGAGATAGCAAAAAGTGGTCAACTGAAAAGTTGTAGAGCTGTAAATTTGCTATCTTTTATCAATGAATGCCTTTTTGAGATCTCTTCTCCTTATCAAGTTATCAGCATTTCTTAACAGCCTTATCAAAAACTGATTGATAACTTGATAAGGAATGAAGAAATCAAAAAGTGATGAACTAGAAAGTTGTAGAGCTGCAAATTTCCTATATTTTATCAGTTGATTACTTTTTGAGATCTTTACTCCTCATCATGTTATCAGTTGAAAAAGTTTAAATTGATAACTCGACTGATAACTTGATAAGGAGACAAGATAGCAAAAAAGGGTCAACTAAAAAGTTGTAGAGCTGCAAATTTCCAATATTTTATCAGTTGATCACTTTTTGAGATCTCCCACTCCTTATCAAGTTATCAGTTGAAAGAAAAAAGGATATATTTTATCAGTTAATCAGTGACAATTTCCAGAATCCATTCCCAGCAATCTTATCGGAGAGCGCATTGAATATACCTACAATGACACAAAGAAAATCTCCTATAAGTTTGATTTCGACACTGATATGGATTATTCTGAAGAGGGAAGAGACTCGTGGTACAGTCTGTATGATGGGGATTTGGAGTTGAGCGATGAGATGAATTTGCTGATTTATGAAGTCACCTGGTATGGGAGAGGGGTGAATGACGTGGCAGCCGTGATGGGTTTTGTTATCAACAACTTGCACTTGATAGTGCTACTTCAAAAGGAGTTGAGGACCAACTTTATTTATATTCTGATGATTGGAATTTCCATTTGTGACATTTTATTCGCCTCTACTTTTATCACCGAGTACCTCTTATCAAATGGCTGGATCTACGAGATTGATCAGTGTGTTCGACCGAAATTCCACATCCTGATAAGTCGATTGGAGGCTCCGATTCAGGAAGCAACTCGGAAAAGTTCGACTTTCTTGGCTTTCTTTATGGCTTTATTCCGGACTTGTTCGGTTATGTTTCCGACTAGTAATGTGCTGGTGACGGTTTCGAAACCGAGATGGGCGGTTCTGTTGGTTTTGGTGGTGTTTTCAGTGCAGGGGAGCTTTGATGCAGCGACTTTTTGGTTGTGTAGGAAGACGTTCAAGTTGGATGAGAATAGCTATACGTAAGTAACAAGGGTCTCGAAACGAAAAGGAGACGCTGGGAAAAGCTAGAAATAGGTCAATCTAGAACTAGGTCAAGCTGAAAACAAGTCAAACGGTAAGTAGGTCATGCTGAAAGTAGGTCAAGCTGTGAATAGGTCATGCTCAAAGTAGGTCAAGCTCAAAGTAGATCAAAGTAGGTCAAACTGTAAGTAGGTCAAGCTGAAAGTAGGTCAAGCTGAAAGTAGGTCAAGCTGAAAAAGTGCGAAGTATGTGAAGCTGAAAGAGGGTCAAGCTGTGAGTAGGTCAAGCTTAAAGTAGGTCAAGCTGTAAATGAATCAAGCTGAAAGTGATTCAAAGTAGGTCAAACTAAAAGTAGGTCAAGCCAAAAGTAGGTCAAGCTCAAAGTAGATCATGCTGTCTAGCTTTTTTTGAAACAAGGTGTTTTCAGTTGTCATGAACTCTACAACACTTTGGAAGGATACTATGGACAATGTGTCAGATATGTCAACGAGGAGGGCGAGAACTACACTTTGAAAATGCTGATGCAAATCGACGGGCACTTCACAATAGTTCTAGCCCTTTGCTATTCAATCGTTACAATTGCCCTGTTGACCCAACTTCGAGCCGCTAGAAACCGTAGAAAATCGCTGAAAAGTGAGAAATCCGAAAGCAACACTTCAATGCTTGTCACCCTCATGGCCATCACCTTCTTCCTCTCTGAATTGACTTATGGACTGTTCTTCATCTCCCAATCATACATCCAATTGCGATTCGAAGGTCTTGCTGAACGGTTGAGTGAGAGTCAAGTGATCCTGTGGAGCCTGGTTTCATTCAACTCGACGGCTCACTGTTTGATTTGTTTTTTTCTGTCAAGTCAGTATAGAGGGGCCATGCTGAAGGTGTTTTGGAGGAAGAGAGAAGTGGTGAGTTTAGGGGGGAAGGTGGGAGAGCAAGAGAGAACTTTCAGAAGAGTGTCGTGGTGGATTTGCAATCGATTTCTGGAGCCAAGGGGTCAACGGGAAGAACTTATTGATTTATTGATTTATCGATTTTTCAATGAACAGTTCAATCATGGAAAATCAAAATCTTTCAATTGAAGCTGTTGAGACCTTCACTGTTGTAATTGTCTTCATGGCCTTCGACACACTTGTCTGAAATTACCTAGATTCTCTATTGATTACTCCTTATCACTTACCGCCTCCTTATCTTTTCTCAAAATCACTCTTCTTATCGCATTTCTATACTGGCTCGACAGGAAAAAGCACAAGAAACAGTGAGCCGTCGAGTTGATTGTCACAAAACTCCACAGAAACACTTGTCCTTGAGTCATCAGCTCATCGAGCATGTCATAATGTCGACGGATATACGAAAAGGTTATGAAGTACAATCCGTAGAGAATTTCCGAGAAAAAGAAGGTGATTGCCATTACAGTAACCAGCCACGACGTCTTCTGGGATTGCTCGTTTTTCAGAGACTTTCTTCGATTTCTAGCGGCTCGGAGTTGAAAGAGAAGGGCGGCGGTGACTAGGAGATAGAGAAAAGCCAGGAAAATGGTGAAGTGACCATCGAATTGCATCATGGATTTTAGGGTTTCAGTGTCGCCGTTCTCGTATTCGTTTTGTTCGCATTGGGCATAGTAGCCCGACATTTCATTGTACAGTTCATGGCATCTGAAAGAGTTTTTGGGAATTCTTTGACTTGACCTACTTTGACTTACTTCTAGCTTGACCTATTTTCCGCCTAACCTACTCACAGCTCGACCTACTTGCTTGAACTAAGCCAGGCTTGACCTACTTTCAGCTTGACCCATTTTCAGGTTCACATACTTTTAGCGTGACCCACTTTGACCTACTTCTAGTTTGACCTACTTTCATCCTGACCTTTTTTGAGCTTGACCTATTTTGAGCTTGCCTGCTTTGACTTACTTTCAGCCTGACCCACTTTTAGCTTGACCCACTTTAAGCTAGGCTTACTTTCAGCTTGACCTAAACCAGGCTAAACCTATTTTCAGCCGGACTTATTTTCAGCTTGATCCATTTTCAGCTTGACCTATTTTCAGCATGACCCACTTTCAGCTTGACCTTCTTTCAGGTTGAGATAGTTGGGCATTGACCTACTTTCATCTGAACCTACTCGGAACTTAACCTGCTTTGACCTAATTCCATTTTAACCTACTTTAGTTTGAGCTATTCTTAACTTGCTCTGCTTTGACCTACTTCTAGCTTGACCTTGTTCTAGATTGACCCCTTTCAGCTTGATATACTTTCAGAGGAATTCAGACTTCACTCACGTATAATCAGGTTTATACTTCTTCTGACACAGCATAAAAGTCGTTGTATCCCAGCTCCCCTGAACTGAAAACACCACCAGAACCAACAGAACCGCCCATCTCGGTTTCGAAACAGTTACCAGCACATTACTAGTCGGAAACATAACCGAACAAGTCCGGAATAAAGCCATGAAAAAAGCAAGGAAAGTCGAACTTTTCCGAGTTGCTTCCTGGATCGGAGCTTCCAATTGACTGATTATCACATGGTATTTCGGACGGATTCCACAATCATTCAACTCATAGATCCATCCACTTGATAACAGGTATTCCGCGATAAAAGTAGAGGCGAATAACATGTCACAAATGGAAATTCCAATCATCAGAATATAAATGAAATTTGTCCTTAATTCCTTTTGAAGTAGCGCTATCAAGTGAAAGATATTGATAACAAAAGCCATCACAGCTGCCACGTCATTGACACTTTTCCAATACCAAACAAATTCTCCTCCAAAAGTAAATCCAAACAGCTCACTAGTCATATCATATTCCCCATCGTAGAGACTGTACCAGGACTGCATTCCACCTTCCGAGTAGTCAATGTCAGTGTCAAAGTTGAAGTCGTAGTTGACGACATCGTCAGTGTCATCGTCGAATTTTGTTCCATGAAGACTACTTTCCATGGCTCCTAGGGGAAAATAGCGAATGTAGCAAAGCTTGACCCATTCTTAGCTTAATCTACTTTAGTTTGCCCTACTTTCAGCTTGACCTACTTATAGTTTGACCTACCTTCAGCTAGACCTATTCGCAGCTTGACCTACTTTGGCCTCTTTTAAGCTTGACCTACTTTGACCTACTTTCAGCTTGACCTACTTTAAGCTCGACCTACTTTCAGCTTGAACTCTTTTGAACTACTTATAACTTGACCTACTTTGACCTACTCTCAGTTTGACCTATTTTCAGCTTGATCTACTTTCAGCCGAACCTCCAGGGAGCTTGACCTGATTTGATCTACTTTCAGCTTGACCTACTTATAGCTTGACCTACTTCCAGCCTGACCAACTCCTACTTTGACCTACTTCTAGCTTGACCTACTTTCAGCTTGACCTACTTCTAGCTTAACCTATTCTCAGCTTGACCTACTTCCAGGTTGCTCAATTTTCAGCTTGACTTACTTTCAGCTTGACCTACTTCCAGCTTGACCTACTTTCAGCTTGACCTACTTTCAGCCTGACCTACTTTCCTGACCTTGCCCCAACTTTAGCCCTCCAACTCACTACACGGCTTCCCATTATACGACAAATTCGTTTGCAATTGATACTGAAACTTCAAGCAATTCTTGACCTTCTTGAATAGATCCGGATGATTATCACTGATAGTAACTGTGTTGTTCTGACGGGCTATCAGGATCTGAAAGAAATGGGATGCGTTGCGGTCGCGTCGCGGTCGTTACCTGAAGTTTAGGAATATCAATGTTTAGCAAGTTTTTATTGGAAAGGAGTTGAATGAGAGGGCGGGATTCTGGAAATGTGTTATCAGGGTGATAAGTTATCATTATTACCATTCAAATTCGCAATCCTTTCCAGTTTTTTGAAAAATTTCAAATTGTACAAATTAGTGTTCTGCACAGTAACTGTTCCAAATACAAATGTCACATTTCCAAGTTTTTCCAAAAATTCCTCATCCCCAGAATCAATCAATAAATTGCCAGTGATAACAACACAATCCGTCTCCAAATTGGCCATATTCTCGATTTGACAAAGTTTCGGCTTATCACTGCTCCTTATCATATCACCACAAAAACTAGCGTCAATATTGAGAAATTTTGCGTCGATTTTGAGTAACATTATCATTTCATCAACTGATAAGCAGAAATCAGAATGGAGATTCTCAAAGTTCATGTTGAGACGGCCCTGCCAGTTTCCGAACTCTCCGGCGTTTTTGAACTTCTGAAGTTCAATTTCTTATCAGTCATTCCTTATCAGTTCTCTTATCACCTTCAATGACCCTATCCCAAGCCTTATCATCTCCTTGTTATCATAAACATTGATAACAATTCGATAAAATGAAAAGTTGGTATGTGACCTGATTTCCTCCAAGTTTTCCAGAAAAGAGAGATTTTTCAATGTTGTGTTGGTCACTGATAAGTCTCCACTGATAAGCTTCAATTTTGATAAATCAGGAATCAAATCTCTGTTATCAGTGATAACAAGCTTTCCAACAACTTTATCACAGTCTTTAAAGTTATCGACTGATTTGAAGTTGAGGATTCCTTGGCAACCTGATGAAATCATTCGCGTTGATAAGCTGATAAGGTAGTGATAAGATAACTGACCACAATCAACGAGGTTGTTGACCACTTGGAATTCCCTATCAATTCCGATTCTTTTAGTGAAATTCCCATTTTTACAAATGGAAGATGTGTTGAGTTTCGGGTTGTTGGCGATTTGGAAAATGCATTTGTCCGCGTCGGAAAGGTATTCGTAGCTGGAACTGATAACTAGTGATTGGTGAACTGATAAGGAGATGGGTTGACTGATAAGAGAATGTGTTAACTGATAAGGAGATTGGTGGATTAAAGATGGGCTGACTGAACAGTGAAGGGGTTGGTAGGTCTTTAAAACTTGTAAGCTGATAAGAGGATTGATACAGGGGGCTCTGAATTGATAAGAGAATTGCCTAACTGATAAGAAGACTGGCGGACTGATAAAAAGAATGATGAACTGGTAAGAGGACTGGTGAACTGATAAGAAGATCAGTCAACTGATAAGAGGACAGGTGGACTGGACTGACAAGAGTGTTGGCGAACTGACAGAAAGTTAGTGGGTCGCCAAGAGGATCAGCCAACTGATATGAAAGTTTATGTACTGATAAGAGGATTCCCCAACTGATGAGATATTTAGCGCTACAAAAACTTGTGTATTTACCTTTTCAAAATGAAATCCGCATTTTCCAATTTCGAATTGTTCATGATAAAAGCGCCATCTAAAAAAACCTTATCAGTGATTATCACTTCCAACTCACTTTCATCACAGAAAGTGCCAAATTTCGGGAGAATCGATAGATCCTTGATATCAGTATTGATAACCCTTATCCCTCCGTACAAAAATATCAACTTTCCCATTGTCGCATTCAATTTCCACTCGGGAACATCAAAATTCTCATTGAAAATCAGAATTCCACAGAGATATTCACATTCGACGGGCCATTTCGCAATAGTTCTCATCGTGATTTCAGGCTCTTCCCATATACATTTTTCTGTGATAAGAATGAGTGATAAGAGATGATAAGGTGATAAGGGAACTGACTATTCGATATCCTGCATTCCTTTTTGAATTTCACATAGTCCACAGTGAAATTGAACTTTGAGATGAAAATTGAAGAAGTTTCCAGAATTGATAAGAACAGAATGATAAGGCGGTGATAAGGGATCATTTGATAAGTAATCAGTGATAAGAAGTTGGTCGATAAACTTTGAGATATCAAGTTGGAAAACAAAAGGAAGGTTTAGGGAGAAGAGAGCTGATAATTATAGGGGTACGGCTGGTATTTTGATCAACTGATAACAGGTGATAACAGGTGATAACTGATATCATCTGATAACAGTCCAATCATCTGATAACGGCAAAAAGTGATTTCATGTAAGCAGATGCTGAGTGTAGATTTACGGGGATGTGGGTCTCGCAACGAATGTTTTTTTCTAAGTGATAACAAGTGATAACAAAATTCTTTTAGACCTAGTTTCAGCTTGACCTATTTCTAGCTTGACCTACTTTCCAGCGTGACCTACTTTCAGCATGACCTACTTTCAGCTTGATCTACTTTCAGCTTGCCCAGCTATTTGCTTGACCTATTTACAGCTCGACCTACTTTCAGCTTGACCTATTTATAGCTTGACCTACTTTGACCTATTTCTAGCTTAACCTATTTTCAGCTTGACCTATTTCCCGCTCAATCTACTTTCAGCAAGACCTACTTTCAGCTTGTCATACTTTCAGCTCGATCTACCTCCAGCTTGACCTGACTTACTTATAGAACAAAACATTTCGAAATAGTCGGGAAGGAATCCCAAACTTGTATAACTTGAGTTCTCCACCCTTATTCCACCATCCAAAATAATCAATTCCTTAAAAATCGCCTTCAACTTCTCAATCGGAACATCAGAATTCTGATTTAAAGTGATAATTCCACACACTTGTCCGCATTGATTCGGCCATTTTTTGTAGGTTTTCAGCGTGATTTCTTCTTGTTCAAAGTAGCAACCTTTGTCTAAATTTGAAATAGTCCGTAAATCTACCCCGTAAATCGACACCTACCACACGTCCACCATTTTTTAAGTTTCTTAAGATCAGTGGCAAAGTCATAAGTGATAAGAAATCGAAAATTTAGGATGATAAGGAGAATCACAAACTTCATACTGAGAATTTGAAGATTATGTTGTTGAAAACTAGAGGAAATGCAAAGGTTAGTGATAAGATGATAATGATAAGGTCCAAGGCGTAAATGACATGGTTGTTGAGCAACCAAAGCACAAATTTTGATGTTTTGGGATTCTGAAGTTTGACGTCATCTGATGAATAAAAGATTCTTTATTTGAAACTTTAGAAACTGAAAAAGTGAAGACAACATAAGAAAGTAAGCAAACTGATACCGTAAAACCTCTATTAGAAGGGCACCCAATAGTTTGTCTTTGAGCTTTTCTATCTCAAAAACTACAAGAGTTATCAAAAAGTTGTCAACTGCAAAGTTGTAGTTCTAATCTTCGTCTACAACTTTGCAGTTGACAACTTTTTGTTAACTCTTCTAGTTTTTGAGATGGAAAGGCTCAAAGTCAAACTATTGGGTGCCCTTCTAATAGAGGTTTTACGGTATGTTTTTCCCGCTTCACAGTTCGTCAGTAGAGCGCATTTGCCATTTCCAATCTCAAACATCCAATCTGTACTCCATTTCCAATCGCACCTTCTCTTCGTCTCCCAATGTGTTCTCTCCCTTGATATACTTCTTGCATTCCCTGGTAACCGGCTGAACATCGTACATTCTGGCCATTTCCAGAAGGTTCTCCACGTTATCCTCTAGAACTTTTTTTTATCAGTTGGAGTTATCACTTATCAGTCTTACCGTCGATATCAGCAGAGTGATAGAGGATCTGTAGGAAAGCTTGCAAGACCTCTGGGTCCACTTCTTTCAGTTCGATTTCTGGTTTTTGGGATTCACAGAATGGTCCGAAAAAGAGGGAATTGAAGTAGGAAGAGTGGGTGGCGAGGGTCTGAATTAGTGATAACTGATAAGAATCATTGATAAGAAAAAGCGCACCATCTTTGAGACATGGAACTTTTCATCCCCAACTTTTAGAACCATATCAGTGACCCCAGGAACACTAAAATCCCAAGTCTTCTTTCTTGGCGGTACAGGACGGATCAATGGGAATGGTGCTGATATTTTGAACGTTATCTCCACTGATGATACCAGTTCCTCTGCCGTTCTCTCATCAATCTTTTTTTCCACAAAAAAGCAATCAGTTACGATTCGTTTCAAAGGACTCGGTCCATATTTCTGCTCATGGACTTCTCCGCTGACAGTATGGCATCGGGCTGTGATAGTGACATGAGCATTTGTTAGTTCAACCTCTCTCTCGCATACATAACGGTAAATGATGATGAAAAGCTCGCCAGTGCTTGATGTACTGGTTGTAGAGGTCCTGAAAATATTTGAAAATTTCAAATTGGCGCGCAGCGAAAACTACAGTAAGACGAGCATTTTTTAGTGTTTTCGGCTGCAGAAAATGCAGTAATTCATTCAAAATTTGCAGAAAATCAGTGAAAAATGCACGTAGTTTTCGATGCGAGATGTCGTGCGCGCCAATTTTAAATTTGGAATGCAAACAGCAGTTTTGAGATGGAATGATAATAAAAAGTTATAAACTAATGGAAAATTGTAGAAACTAACCAGTAAATACCAAAACGCTCTTCGGTAACTTTCGAATCCTTTTCATAAGCGAAATCAGAGTGACGGTGGACTAATTGACGGGTCGAAACGGACATTTCTTGAGAGAATGGTCCAGCTATCTAGGTTGACCGTACAGGCGATTGATTTTTTGCGTCACCGGCCCACAAGCACACACACTGGGCCCACGGGTCTCGCAGCGAAAACGTCCCCGACTTATGGTGTTCGCTACGAGAGACACGTTGGCCACGGCGTCGCAATTCAAATAATTTTGCCTTCTACTATGTCACTTTCCGTCCGTCAATTTGTTCATCGGCATTTTTTGCAAGAAAAGCCTGGTGGACACTGTAAGACATCCGAAATTACCGACGAGCATTTTGGTATAAAATGGTTGGTTTTCATCATTCGAAATTTCAAATTGGCGGGCACGTGGCGAAAACTACAGGAAGATTTGAAAAAAAGAAGCTTACTGTAGTTTTCGCTGCGAGATATTATACAGTCTGTTCCAAAACTATAAGACCCCCCTATATTTTGTAAGTCTGGAACTTTTCGGAAGAGATAGAAAAAATGTGTGAGTGCAGTTATTCATCACTTGTCCTGAAACTAACACACCCGAGTTTTCTCGGTGATCGGTCCACTCCCGGCTCCAGGGCATACATGACCCGTTTCTGCAGCTGTTCCAAAACTATAAGACCCCCCCTATTTTTGAAAATTTTTTATTTTTTTTCGAGACCAAAAGTGGTTTAACTTGTTGCCCGGGTTGGTTTTATAACGTTTATGTTAGAATTAGCTCCAGAAAATATTTCTAACCACCATTTCTAGCCCTCCAAAGTTGGAAAAAACGGCGTTTTTCGAGATTTTTTCGATTTTCTCAAAATTTTGAGCGGGAGAAGTTCTGAATTCAGTGTGACTGCAACTGTGCAGTGTTTTCACACCCGTGTACATTGAACTTGATTGAGAAAACACACTGAAACACCGTTTATTCGACAAATCTGAAAAGTTTCTAAAACTTGAAAAATTTTTGATTTTTTTTCGACACCGCAACAAAATAAAATGATTGTTCCGGTGTGTTTCATGACGTATCTGTAAAAGTTAGAATCATATAATTTCCCGATAACTGATTATAACAGGAAAAAGAGCGAAAAAGTCAACGATTTTCGGATTTGTGAAGATTTTCTCGAATAAACGGTGTTTCAGTGTGTTTTCTCAATCAAGTTTAATGTACAGGGGTGTGAAAACTTTGCCCAGTTGCAGTCACGCTGAATTCAAAACCTATCTCGCTCAAAATTTCGAGAAAATCGAAAAAATATCGAAAAACGCCGTTTTTTCCAACTTTGGAGGGCTAGAAATGGTGGTTAGAAATATTTTCTGGAGCCGATTTTAATATAAACGTTATAAAACCAACCCGGGCAACAAGTTAAATCACTTTTGGTCTCGAAAAAAAATAAAAAATTTTCAAAAATAGGGGGGGTCTTATAGTTTTGGAACAGCTGCAGAAACGGGTCTTGTGTGCCCTGGAGCCGGGAGTGGACCAATCACCGAGAAAACTCGGGTGTGTTAGTTTCAGGACAAGTGATGAATAACTGCACTCACACATTTTTTCTATCTCTTCCGAAAAGTTCCAGACTTACAAAATATAGGGGGGTCTTATAGTTTTGGAACAGACTGTATATCGTGCGCGCCAATTTGAAATTTTGAGATTCAACGAAAATATTAATAATACAAATGTTTTCTAGGCGGTCTACGATATCCACAACGCGTGCAAACTGTTTTACTGGCATCTGCAGATACACTTGCCCGGAATCGACTACGGGTGCTCAGGTTTCTGTGATCGCTCGTTATTTTTCGGTGGAAGGATGTATTCGTGAGCAGCACTTCTCTAAACAGCCGTTGTCATCGTCTGTTGGTTTTATCACGATTTTCATTGAAAAAAAATGGAGAAATGACATAGACTCATACGTGGAGTTAACGTTCCGAGTGAGAGCACAATTCCCATTGGTCCATCCACGGAAGAAGACTCGGGACTTTAGTGTTCCCACTGATGTGGTTCTGAAAGTTGGAGACGAAAAGTTCCATGTCTCCAAGATGGTGAGCTTCTTCTTATCAATGGATCCTCATCACTTATCACTTTTTTCAGACCCTCGCCACCCACTCTTCCTACTTCAATTCACTCTTTTTCGGACCGTTCTGTGAATCCGAAAAGACAGAAATCGAATTGAAAGAAGTGGACCCAGAGGTCTTGCAGGCCTTTCTACAGATTCTTTATCACTCTGCTGATATCGATGGTAAGAATGATAAGACTGATAAGCCTAAACGAGAGTTTCAGAGGATAACGTGGAGAACCTTCTGGAAATGGCCAGAATGTATGATGTTCAGTTCGTGACAGACCAATGCGAGAACTTTCTCAAAGGACAAAACTATTTGAGAGTGGAAGAGAAGAGAAGGTTGTGCGAAGAGTACAATTTGAAGTATGGAAAGCACCTAGAGGCTCTAATGCGGCTGAATTTGCGCCCAGAAGACGAATACGAGAAACAGAAAGAAGTTCTAATGCGGCCGTCAAGTTCTAAGTGACTATTTGAGCAAATACACTCTTCTGCGATTAGAAAACAGTTATCAAATGTCTCGTTTCTGTAAATAAACACATTTGAAATACTGTCAGCACTGGTTTTGTTCAAAGAATCTGAAAAAGGGGCACAACTTTTCGGAAGCAAGTTTCTCAAAGTTCTCGAGTATCATTGGTTCGTATTATTTTGGCACTTGGGAATGTTTTCCTCTGCGTCTCTCAACTTTCCCTACTATTTCCTCGAGACCCACATGCTTTGGCGCGGTGCCAAGTGTCAGCATAACCCACCAAAACTCTCTCCATCTCAACCCACATGTTTCTTTGCTTGATGTGGTAACACTCTACAGTAATTTTTCAATCCCTTTCGTTAATGAAGGAAGTGTAGCGGTGGGCGAATTGACGGACCGTTAGGGACATTTCTTGAGAGAACGGTCCAGCTATGTAGGTTGACCGTGCAACGAGTAATTGATTTTTTGCGCAGCTGGCCTACAAGCATGCACTCGGCCAGCGGGTCTCGCAGCGAAAACGTCTCCGATTTATGGTATTCGCTACGAGCGTCGCATTTCAAATAATTTTGCCAAAATAAGCTATTTTTGTTCCTTTTGCCATGGGGCTCTCCCTCCGTCAGTTTGTTCATCGGCATTTTTTGCAAGAAGAGCCTGGCGAGTACTACAAGTTGTCCGAAGTCTGTGACGAACATTTCGGAATAACATGGCTAGTTTTCATCGTTTTATCGTTTCCTAATAAGGATTTTTAGGCGTTCTAATATGCGTAAAAGTCGGAAAAGCGGTTTTAGTGGTTATTGCTACTACAACTGCCCGGAATTGGCTAATTTAACGAATGCTCAGGTTTCTGTGACCGCTCGTTGTTTTTCTGGAAAAGCAAACGTTTATGAGCAGCACTTTGATCAACGTCCGTTACAATCGCCTGGCGGTAATATTTTTATTCGCGTTGAAGCCAACACGACAGAGGACATAGAACCATACGTTGACTTAACTTTTCGAGTCATAGCTCAATTCCCATTAGTCGATCCATTGTCGCCAAGAAAGAAGACTTGGGATTTTAGTGTCCCTGGGGTCACTGATATGGCTCTGAAAGTTGGAGACGAAAAGTTCCATGTCTCCAAGATGGTGAGCTTCTTCTTATCAATGGATCCTCATCACTTATCACTTTTTCAGACCCTCGCCACCCACTCTTCCTACTTCAATTCACTCTTTTTCGGACCTTTCTGTGAATCCGAAAAGACAGAAATTGAGCTCCAGGAAGTGAATCCAGAGACCTTGCAGGCCTTTCTCCAGATCCTCTATCACTCTGCCGATATCCATGGTAAGACTGATAAGTGATCAGCTCAAGTGATAACAATGGCTTCAGATGATAACGTGGAGAATCTTCTGGAAATGGCCAGAATGTACGATGTTCAGTTGGTTACTGACCACTGCGAGAAGTTTCTCAAGGGAGAGATCGAATTGGGAGAGGAAGAGAAGAAGAGATTGTGCGAAGAGTACAATTTGAGTTATGAAAAACAGAGACAGTTTTTCATACGACTACATTTGCTCCCAGAAGGCAATTGAGTACTGGGAATTCGAAAGCGAACGCGCTCTACTGCGATTATAATAAAGTTATCAAATGTCTCGTTTCTGTCGTCAAAAATATAATAAATATACGAAAAAGCACATTTTTGTCATTTTCGAAGGAGAAAATCATGTTTCGAAATAGAAATTGCGGTTCTAAAGGTTCCGAGATTCTCTATTTCGAAAACTGCAATCTGAAGAAAAAAGAAGAAATCAATAGTTTATAAGTAAAAAAGAGTACTGGTTTTGTTCATGGAATCTGAAAAAGAGCACAACTTTTCATAAGCAAGTTTCTCAAAGTTCCCGAATATCATTGGTTCGTATTATGTTGGCACTCGGGTATGTTTTCCTCTGCGTCTCTCAACTTCTCCTACTATTTTCTCGAAACCCAGTCATCCCCTGATGTTTTGGCACCGCGCCAAGGCATCAAGGGTTACCCAGATGCCTTGGCGCGGTGCCAAGTGTCAGCATAACCCATCACAACTCTCTCCATCTCAAACCACATGTTTCTTTGCTTGATACAGTGTATGCCGTAACGCTCAGCTATGTAAGTTGATCGTGCAACAAGCAATTGATTTTTCGGCCGGCGCACAGCTGGCCTAGAAGCACGCACTCGGCCAGCGGGTCTCGCAGCGTAAACGCCCCGACTTATGTTGTTCGCTACGAGAGACACGTTGGCCGAGGACGCATTTCTAGGCCAGCGTCGCAATTCAAATAATTTTGCCAAGATAAGCTCGTTTTGTTTCTACCATGGGGCTCTCCGTCCGTCAATTTGTTCATCGGCATCATTTGCAAAAGCCTGGTGACTGCTGGGAAAGTTCCGAAATCATCGACGAGCATTTCGGTGTAAAATGGTTAGTTATCATTGTTTTTTCTTTCCCTAATAATGTTTTTTAGGCGTTCTGATATGCATAATGGTAGGAGAAACGGTTTTTCTGGTTACTGCTTCTACAAATGTCTGGAATCGGCTAATTTAACGGGTGCTCAGGTTTCTGTGACCGCTCGTTGTTTTTCTGGAAAAGGAAACGTTCATGAGCAACACTTTGATCAACGTCCGTTAGAATCGCCTGGCGGTCATTTTGTAATTTACATTGTAATCAACACGAGAGAGCAACTAGATTCATACCTGGAGTTAACGTTCCGAGTCACAGCTCAATTCCCATTGGTCGATCCATTGTCGCCAAGAAAGAAGACTTGGGATTTTAGTGTTCCGGGGGTCACTGATATGGTTCTGAAAGTTGGAAACGAAAAGTTCCATGTCTCCAAGATGGTGAGCTTCTTCTTATCAATGGTTCTTATCACTTATCACTAACTCAGATCCTTGCCACCCACTCTTCCTACTTCAATTCACTCTTTTTCGGACCTTTCTGTGAATCCGAAAAGACAGAAATTGAGCTTCAGGAAGTGAATCCAGAGACCTTGCAGGCCTTTCTCCAGATCCTCTATCACTCTGCTGATATCCATGGTAAGACTGATAAGTGATAACTCCAAATGATAGCAATGGTTGTAGAGGATAACGTGGAGAACCTTCTGGAAATGGCCAGAATGTACGATGTTCAGTTGGTGACAGACCACTGCGAGAAGTTTCTCAAGGGAGAGATCGAATTGGGAGAGGAAGAGAAGAGAAGGTTGTGCGAAGAGTACAATTTGAAGTATGAAAAACAGAAAGATGTTCTAATGCGACCATATTTTTTGGCGCGTGATAGGCAATCAAGTTCGAATTGAGGAAACGCGCTCCACTGCGATTATAATAAAGTTATCAAATGTCTCGTTTCTGTAAATAAACACATCTGACACGAATTTTTGTCATTTTTAAAGGAAAAATCATGTTCTAGAACAGAATTTGCGGTTCTGAAGGCTTCCAGTTTCTCTATTTCGGAAACTGCAATCTGAAGAAAAAAGATAAAATAAACGGTTTCATGAGTGAAAAAGTAAGCAAACAGTAAGATAGACCCATGGCAGATCGGAATGGTCTTGAAAGTTGTTGTCAGCACTGGTTTTGTTCATGGAATCTGAAAAAGGGCACAACTTTTCATTAGGTTCCAAATAGTATTGTTGTTTCTCAAAATCGGAGTGGGTAGATTTACGAAAGTTTACAGCGCAAAACGTGCTGCGCCTTTAAAGCGGGGTACGGTAGTTGCGCATAAATTAGTTTCGTCTTTCCCCACTCAATTTTCCTCATTTTCATCGGTTTCTCAACCAATTTTCGCATTTCCTACGTTAAAAAAGCAAAAAAAGTGTATTTTTCGAATAAAAAATGCGAGAATCGGTTGAAAAACCGATAAGAACGAGGAAAACGAGTGGAAAAAGACGAAATCAATTTCTGTGCAACTACCGTATCCCGCTTTAAAGGCGCAGCACGATTTGCGAAGGGAACTTTCTTTCGTTGCGAATCTCTCAATTTCACCAATTATTTTCTCAAATTGTGACCCACATGCCTTGGCACAGTGCCAAGTGTTGACATAACCCACCACAACTCTCTCTATCCCAAATCACATTTGTCTTTGCTTGATACTGAAACTTCTTACAATCCTTTGACTCCTCAAATACATCCACATGATTTCCTTCGATTATCACTCGATTTCCCTTATCACTTCTAGTGATAAAGTGTTGAAGACTTTGAAAAGTCAGGTTCTTTAAGTTTTCATTATAGAGAATTTGTATTACTGGGAGGGATTCTGGAATTAAAGGTGGGTCCGAATTGTGCCGAAAGTGGTCGGTTACTGTACCATTCAAATTCGCAATTCTATGAAGATTTTTCAAAAAGTTCAAATTCTCCAAACTTGTATTCCTCACAATCACTGACCCAAAAACTCTCGTCACTGATTTCAACTTTTCCACGTATTCCTCATCTCCAGAATCAATCAATAAATCACCAAACACATTATGACACCCAGTTTCCAAATTGGCCATTTCTTCGAAAACACAAAGTTTTCCCTTATCAGTTGGCCATGTCTTATCAGTACAGTAACCTGCTTCAAGGTGGGAGAAAAGAACGTTGAATTCGAGGAACACTGACATTTCCAAAACTGTCAGACAGAAATCTGGGTGTAAGTTTTTGAAATTGATGAGAAAACTTCCAGCAACTTTGTTATTCAGTTTCTGGAAAATAAGGTATGATAATCACTGATAAGTGATAAGAATCCAAACCTTCAAAGCTGTCAACCCAAGAGAAGTCATCTCCGGGTTATCATGAACATTGATAATGGTTCTTGGGTCTCCAATGTAAGATTGTGACTTTAGTTCTTCGAGATTTTCGAAAAACGATAAATTTTTCAGATTTGTGTTCTTGACTTCCAATAATCCAGTAATAATTTTGATATTTGATAAGCTCGGAATTTTATTTTTTAGGTCAGAAATTGTAAGAGAGCCATCGATATTCTGGCATTTTGCCAAGGATTGGAAGTTTTTTGAGGTAAGGTTTCCGCCTTGGCAACCTAAAGAAACGGAGCAAAAATATATGCATTTTTTTCAAAATGTATGCAATTTTCAAAAAATTTGAACTTATTCAAATTCAAATAATTTTTTTTTTAAACGTTAAAAATTTGCTTTTTTTTACAAATTTCCGAAAAATTTTTTTGACTAAAAATTTTTCAAAAATTTGTTTAAATTTTTTTAATTAAATTTTTTTTCCATTTTTAAAAATTTGTTTTTTTACAAAATTTTTGAAAAAATTTTTCCTGACCAAAAAATTTTCAAAAAGTTAAAAAAAATTTTTAATGTTTTTAATTTTTTTTAAATTTTCAAAAACATTTTTTTTAATTTTTTAAATTTTTTTTCGATTTTTTAAAATTTGTTTCTTTACAAAATTTCTGAAAAAATTTTTCTCAAATTTTTAAAACTTTTTTCAGTTTTTAACATTTTTTTTCCATTTTTAAAGATTTGTTTTTTTTACAAGATTAAAAAAAATTTTTTTTTGACCAAAGAAATTATTTTCTTTTTTAAATTTTTCACGGCCTGTAAAAGTGTACGCGCTTCCACTGGGATTTTCGCCACGATTTCGCTCAAATATCTCGCGGCGACGATGACGTCAAATGTTGCAATCTCGCCCTGTTGCGAACAAAGGCCGGGCGCCAAACTTATTTCATTCAAACTTTATGTATTTTTTCTTCAATTTGTTCCGATTTTTCTCGTTTTTCTCCGCTTTTCGTGTTTCTTTCTTAAGAAATTGATTAATTATTCATTTGTCTATTCATTTATCACAAAAATCCCAAATTGCAGACGATTCTACACAGGCAGCGACCCGAAAAACAAGAAAACGCGGAAAACTGAATAAAAAACGGAATTCTCTAAATTTTACGTTGTATTTCAACTTTTTTTGCTAATTCCAGTAAAAGTATGTGTTGTTTTCCCTTTTTGTCTTCAATTTCGATAAAATGTTCTAGTTTTGAAAGATTTTGCTTTTTAACATGAGCAAGAGGGATACTGTAGCAGTTGTTTTCGTGGCGACAGATCGCGTACACTTTTACAGGCCGTGTTTTTCTCATTTTTTCCATTTTTTACCACAATCCACTGAATTCCCAACAATCAAATATTGCCCTTGATCTTTCCAACTAAAAGCTTCACAAATAGGTGTCGTATTGAGTTTCGGATTGTTCTCAACTCGCAAAAACCAATCATCATCCCACTGTTCCATGTGTATAATAACATCGGCATTCGAAAGTTGCGAGTTGTTGAAAATTGAAATTCCGACTGGAAAAATCGATAAAATTCCTATTCAAATGTCCCCAATTTTCAAAGAGCGCCTTTTCAAACATCAAAAAAAAATCCGGTTCTTGTCCTTGAAAACGACTTTCAAAGGACACAAAGACGCAATAAATTAGGCCGTTTGGCGCTGTCATTTTGAAATCGGAATTTGAATTCCCCGCCAGCTGTTTGAAAAGAACTCACTAAACTCGGAGAAAATGTCAAATGCCGGCAGAAACGCTAAACTTGTCAGCGTCGTATTCTCGATTCTGATTCCACCCCTCAACAACGGCGTTCCTTTGAATAAAGCTTTCAATTGAGAAGTGGAAAGATCGGAATTTTGATTCAAAGTCAGAATTCCGCAGACCTCACTGCAATTTTGAGGCCATTTTTGATAGGTTCTCAGGGTGATTTCTTCCTGGTCAAACCAGCACCCGTCACCACAATCATAGTAGCTCCCTTTGAGTTTCGCGTAATCCGTTGCGAAGTCATAGCCGGATAAGGATGGAAGAGATGAGAATACAATAGAAAGGGGGAAAATGTGCATGAGCATTGCTGAATGTTAAAGGGAATGAGCAAGAACTACTTGAAATGAGCTTTGGACCTGTCGCGCCGATTATAGGTTGCCGAGTAGGGCACAATTTGATCAGGGAAACAAAATTTAGGCGCGGCATTAAAATAACATACTACATTGTTTCAGGTATTCGATAAGTTAATAGAAAAGAAAAAGTATTTGGGAAAATTTATGCTCTTCATCGCTTAGATTTATTGTAGATCAAATTAACGCAATCGGAAGTGAAGGAGAATTAAATTACGGAACGGGGAGAGAGAGAGAGGATGCGAGAACATTGATTTGTGTTTACAGGACTCCGCAGTCGGCGATGACGCACTCGGCCTTTGGCGATCCGGATCCAGATCCGTAGGACTCGACCTCCTTGACGACCTTCATTCCATCTCCGGTGACCTTTCCGAAGACGACGTGCTTTCCGTCGAGCCAGGCGGTCTTGACGGTGCACAGGAAGAACTGGGATCCGTTGGTGTTTGGTCCGGCGTTAGCCTGAAAATGGTTAGATTGCCTTTGAAATCTGTCGGACAGCACTCACCATGGAGAGGACTCCTGGTCCGGTGTGCTTCTCACGGAAGTTCTCGTCTGGGAACTTCTCTCCGTAGATGGACTCTCCTCCGGTTCCGTTTCCGCGGGTGAAGTCTCCTCCCTGGATCATGAAGTCCGGGATGATGCGGTGGAACTTGGATCCCTTGAAGTGGAGTGGCTTGCCCGACTTTCCAATTCCCTTCTCTCCGGTGCAGAGAGCACGGAAGTTGGCGGCGGTTTTTGGGACGATGTCGTCGAAGAGCTCCATGGTGATACGTCCGGCTGGGCGTCCACCGATGGTGATGTCGAAGAAAACGTTAGAGCGGGCAGCCATTTTGGGTCGGGGTAATCACTGAAAACGAGAGATTTGATAGGATTTCACCGGCAAGCCAAAAGAGGATTGACGGACGGCAAGAGAGAGAGGACGAAAACAAAATTATTTTCCATTTTCCTATACGAAATGATGATGCAAACAACTGAATAACTGCTTGTTTTCTGTAGCCGACTTCGAAAACAACTTCGCAGTGCGTGGGTGTAAGCGCGCTCTATTGTCTCACCGCGAAGTGATAAAATATGAATGTGAATGTGAATGTGAAGCGCGCATCGGACTCATCTAAATTGAGCAAGGAATGGAAGCAAAGAATCGAGAAGAATGGAATTGGGCTGGCCCAAAATCTGATGAAATCCTAAAATTTTAGGATCTGGCCTAAAATCGGACAAAAACTCGCGCCACATCAAAGAAACGCGCGGATTTGTGGGGTCAAAAATTGTAGATACAATTTCCATACACATTTTCGAAAATTTTTTCCAAAAAACAGCAGCGGAACTCGAAAACGCGACGAAAAACGCGGGCGAAATCAACAAAAATAAGCCGTTTGCGTCTAGAAGTTTCCGACGAAAACAAGGATTGTGTGTAGCGTGTTTGCACACTCGGCGCGCCATTTGACGACAAACACCGAATCGTACGACAATTCACCGTTTGGGTAAACAACGCGTCGGCGAGGAGTCGCGGACAAAACATTTCACTTCACGAAAATAATCGCAGACAAAATGTTTGCAGACAAAATCTTTTCAAATGCAGACAAAATGTTTTGTCTGCAGTAAATTGCAAGAAGCACATTTACAGGTAATATAATGGTTTCTGGGTGACATCTTCCGGCGAAGACGGTTAAAGGTTGTATTTTGTACGATAACTAGTCTTTTTCTTTACGAAATTTACTGAATTCCAGCTGATTTGTGAGCTGAAGTAGGCGAAACATTTTGTCCGCGGCCGAATTTATTTTGTCTGCGGACTAACTTATTTTGTCTGCAAAGATTTTGTCTGCAATTATTTTCGTGAAGTGAAACGTTTTGTCCGCGACTCGTCGGCGAGCGCCAAAAAAGAGACGAACAGCACAAAAAAGAGAAGATAAAAAAGGGAGGAAAGAAAAAGATAAAAACCGGTTGTTAAAAGACCAGACATCACGAGTAATCGAGCGGTGACAAACAAAAGAAAACGGTTTTTGAGAGATATTTGGAAAAATTCATTAGAAAAGTTAAAAAATCATTCAACATGGGAAAACAACAGGGAAAAACAACGATTTCAGAAAATAAAACATGATTTAGTCGTCTTCATCTTCGTCTTTATTGGTGTAGACATCGACCATCTCGCTTATAAGAGCAGTGAACCTGGAATGGAGAGTTTCGGCGGGGCGTTGAGAATCAGCCGGCTCCGGTTCCTTGGTCAATCGGACGAGTTTTTTGAGCAGAAGGGAGTGCGTGGCGTGGCCGAGCTGCTGGAACATTCTGTGTTCGGTGACGTCGACGACGCTTCTCTTTGTTTTCAGCGAATCGAGAGTGGAGCTCTGGAAAAAGGAAAATGATGCAAATTTTGACTGAACGATTACCTGAAGCTCCGAGAGCTTGTAGTTTTCAGCGTAAATCAATTTGTCGATAACTTCGACATCGTGGGTACACTTCAGAAAGCGCTCACATCTAACTGTCACATGCGGCACGTCGAATCGATCCGCGAGCTTCAGAAGATGACTGACGGTCTTGGAACTGACAGTTTTCGACGTCGGATAGATCAGTTGCAACAAATCGATGAATTCCGAGTGAACGACGTCTTCGATTTTTACTTCTTTCTGCTCTTTTTCAGCGAATTCTTGAAAGAACAGCGTGTGGAAGTACTTGGAGCTCATCGCCAGGATCTGCTTGCAGACGTGAACCTTCTTGTTCTCAACTATCAGCACCACATCCGTCAGATTCTCTTTCGGCTCATCGAAGGATTCCAGACGTTTCTTGCGGATTCCACAGGTGCTTCCGACAATGACTTCGGCTTTCAGACGAAGTTTACGGTCCTTGACGTACGGACCTTCCGGATCAACGATCGTGTCCCATTTCTTGAAGATACATCCCCAATGCTTTCTACTTTCATCGAAAACCAACGATTTCACTTCATTCATGTTCTCGCAGTCCACTTCCCGATCTTCATTCCTAGATTTCAGCTTTTCAATCCAAAGACGCACCGAAACAGTGCTAGACCACAAACTGCTTGTATATGGCGTTTTGCACGCGAACTCCACCCACAAGTCCTTTTGTGCTTCGGAAGTTCTGACTTCTGCAGAAATTTGCCTGAAAATCAAAGTTTCAGCCGTTATTTATTGAAAACTAGAGCTACCATTTCAAATCGCCGATTTCGAGGAGTTTGCTTTGTTCGATATCATCGACATCCCATTGGTCAACTCCATTGATGGTTAGATGGATCTCACCTTTCGCCGGTCTGTCCATTTTAGTGTTTTTGGAGGAAAATCCTGAAATTACTAATAGAAGAGAATTGTCAGAAAAATGCGGTTTTTGGGTAAGAGATTTGGTATTTTTGTACGCAAATTGTTAAAGATATCTTGTATTCATTTGAAGAAACACAAAAAACAAGGAAAAATGAGCAAAATCGCTTAAAAACTCGAAAAACTCGGAAAACTCAAAAAAAAAAACAAAATTCGTTTCAATTCTCGTGCAATGCAACCGCGCCCCACCGACGCGCGCCAATTCAAACTTTTTATTTTGCATCCTCGACTTTTTCACATTTTATCCCAAAATTTCCAATTTTCCTTCAATTTTCCAAGTTTTTCAGCCATGTTAAGTCAGGTCTTGCCAGTGGAAGAACCCTCTAGTGGTTATATAAGGCTAGACCTCACAGCGCCATCGTCCAGATGTCGGAAAACGCAGAAAAAGATCACGTTGGCTGGTGTTGAATGGTAAGGCCAATTTTTAAATGTTTATAGGAGAAAAACAAGAATAATATGTGATAAATGTTAAGAAAAAGCAATTATAGGCAGGTGCAAGCCTAAAAATTCAAGAAAACAAGCAGAAAAATGCGATTTTCATGAAAAATTTCGGAAAAAAGATTCCCCATTTCCAGGATCTTCTCCGCCGCCCTTCCCGACAGAAAAGGCGAGCCCGACATGACATTCACCCTGTCCATCAACAAATCCATCGATAGCACCCTGTGGGGATACACCGTCGACGCCAAATTCCACATCGTCAACCACAAGTTCCCCGAGTGGTCCTACAACAAGCACATCAACCAAAAGTTCTGTTTTCAAAACCAGTACATTATATTTTCTCTGAACAGAAGACTCGCCGAATTGTGTAATCCGGCGAACGGATTTACGGAAGAACGACCGCCACGTGGCACTGGAATCTTCATCGAAGCGGCGATTCGAGTGACCGCTTGCGAGGGAGTCTGGCGGCCGGTCCACGAGAACTTCTATGAGCCACGTGGCCAGATCCGGAGCGAAATTCTGAATGTTCGGGGAACGAGACTGTACGTGTCGAAGCAGATGATGGCGATGCACTCGCGGATCTTCGAGGCATGTCTCTATCCAGAAGGCGAGACCGAAGAGGAGGCCGCCGTGCCGAAGGAGGTTCCCGTTCCGGTTGACATGGAGTTGTTGCTCAATTTTTTGCATTTGATTCATTCGCCGGCGAAGGAGATTAATTTTGAGTGTTCGTTGGTTCAATTTTTCTCCAAAATTTTAAGTTTTGCAGCGATTCGTTGATCAAATTTCGAAAAAAAATCCGCGTTTTTGGAAAAAATGAGTGAAAGTTTAAAAAAAAAACATGATTAAAAAAAAGGTTCACTATTTATTATTGCCGGGGAATCACCTGGTTGGTCTCGCCACGAAAATGGGATCTAGCTGAAAAACGGCTCCTGTACAAGGTTCTGACACTTTTTCTGCTGGAAGCGAGTAAAATTACGTAAATTCAATCATTCCCAGCCAAATTTCAGCATTTTTCACCGATTTTCGATTCCAAAAAATGCATATTTGGGTGAAATACATAGTTTTCTCAACAAAAAATGTGAAAACAGCTGAGATTTGATAGGAATTGATTGAAATAGCGTATTTTTACCTGTTTTCATTGAAAAAAGTGTCAAAACCTTGTCCAGAAGCCGAATTTCAGCCGGGACCCATTTTCGTGGCGAGACCCACCGAATGACTCGCCGAAGGACGTCAATAATAATTTCCCTCCAAAATATAAAACTTTGCGTCAATGCGTTCAATTTCTGCGAACAATTCGGATTTCCGCGAAATTCCCTAAAAACCGGTTTTTTTGCAAAGTAAGTGAAAATTCAAAACATCAAACGTGTTTTTTTTTATTTTCCACCAATTTCTTTGATTTTTTCTTGAAAACTTCAAATTTTTCCCTAATTTCCATATTCCAGTCTCGGCATTCCACGATCTGATGCTCTGCTGCCAACTCTTCAAATGCGAACATCTCGTGCATCGGCTCAGCAACGAACTAATCAACACCAAAGAAATGAAGCTCTACCGGAAGATTCAACTGGCGGAGAAGTTCCAATTGGTCAGACTTCAGGTAGAGGAATCATCTGAACTGTCCGATCACCAATCTATATGGGGATAGGTCACCTATCATAGGTGCAATCGAACCGGAATGGTCGATTTGCTGGCTCCGGGACATTTCGCAGTCAGGACGTTTCGCAGCCAAACGAACTGTATTTCTGCTGTTTTCTCGGGTTTTTTGGGTCGAAAAGCATGAAAAAGTGAATAAAAATATCATTAGAACGTTTTCAGAAGTGAACTTCATACTTTTCTACCCAAAAAACCCGAAAAAACAGCGAAAAACAGTTAGTTTGGATGCGAAACGTCCCGGAGCCATCGATTTGGTGATTGCAGCCAAATCACTAAATCATCTATTATCGCCGTCCCGCGGCGAGTCACCTGATGGGTCTCGCCACGAAAATGGTTTCTAACTGAAATACGGCTACTGGACAAGGTTTTCTGACTTTTTCTGGTGGATATGGGTAAAATTGTATGAATTCTATCATTTCTAACCAAATTCCAGCACTTTCCACCAATTTTCAGTACAAAAATAGGAATTTCTGGGTATTTACCAAAAACACCTCATTTTCACGGAAAATAGCTAAAAACAGCTGGAATTTGGTTGGGAATGTTTGAATTTACCTAAATTTACCCATCATCATCAGAAAAAACTGAAAAAATCTTGTCCAGAAGCCGTATTTCAGCCAGAAACCATTTTCGTGGCGAGACCCACCAGGTGACTTGCCGCGGGACGGCAATAATATTTCTTCCTTTTTTCCCAGGAAGTCTGCATCCAAAGCTTAAAAGATTCCGGCATGAAAACCTCAAAATACCACTTGGACATGCTCATCAACGAAAAGAATCCAACGTTCAAACTATCCGACATGACGATGAGACGCCTTCGGAAAATCAAGAAAATGAGCAAATACGCGATTATCTAATAAATTCCCTCTTATCTTTTTATCAATTTCCTGTTTTTTCTTCAATTTCTGTAATTTTCCCAGATTTTCCCCCAAATTTTACCGGTAAATCCAACCCAAATTGTCATAATTCTACTGTCAAATCCGGTTTTTTTTTTGAAATTCAATTTCTCAAATTGAAATTTTTTTCCTTTTTTTTTAAATTTGCACTGTTCCTCCTTATAAATGTAAAAAAATTAGTAAAATTCAAACATTTCAAAAAAAAAAAATTTTTTTTTCAGCTCCACTTTTCATAACTTCCCGATCATAAAATGTGACAATTTGACATTTCCTCCCTTTTTGCTGACGTCATCCTGCCTTTGTCACCCCACAGTTTTATCATGTTATCAGTTGTCATGTATACACAAACAGACAAGGCGACAAAATCAAAAATGTCTGCGTCTCCTCGCTCCGCCCGCTCTCTCGTGTGATTTGTTTGAAAACTGACGACGAAGGAAAAACGGGCAGTTTTTGGCTTTTTTTGGTGATGGCGGCGGTGGTTCCGAAGATTTTGAGTGATGGAGAGCTGCGATTTTTTAAATATGAGGATGGGACGGTGAGTGTTGGAAGTGCGCTCTGGTGAGAAAAAAAATTGAAAAAAAATTTTTTTTTCGAATTAAAAAAAACAATTTTTTAAACAAAAATAGAATCAAATAAGTTTGAAAAAACTAGAAAAAAAAAAAGAAAAATCAATGAAGTGAACCAAAAAAAATTATTTGAGATTTTCACAAAATCTGAAAATTAAAAAAAAATTTTTTCACAAAATTTTCAATATTATTTTTTTACTCTAAAAAAGTTTCAAATATGTTCGAAAAACTTTGGAAATTATAAAAAATCAATAAACGAACCAAAAAAATTTATTTGAAATTTTCACAAAATTTTGAAATTTTTTTTAATTTTCCAAAAAATTCAAATTTTTTAAATTAATTTTTTTTCACGCTAAACTAGTCTTAAATAAGTTTGAAAAAATTGGAAACCATGAAAAATCAATAAACTGACCCGAAAAAATTAATTTGAAATTTTCACAAAATTTGAAAAGTTTGAAAAAAAAATTTTTTTCTAATTATTCACAAAATTTTTAAATTATTTTTTAACACTGAAAGGTCTTCAATAAGTTTTAAAAATTTTGAAATCTATGAAAAATCAATAAAGTGACACAAAATTTTTTTTTTTGAAATTTTCACAAAATTTTTGAAATCACTATTTTCACTCTAAAGAAGTCTCAAATAAGTTTAAGAAACGTTGGAAATTATTAAAAATCAATAAACGAACAAGAAAAAATTTATTTGAAATTTTCACAAAATCTGAAAATTTTTAGAAAAAAAAAATTATTTTTTGTTTTTTTTTCGAAATTTTCAAATTCCTGCTTCTCCCGTCTTCCCCATTTTCCCTTCAAGACCCATTTCTCCCAATTTTCTAGAATTCAATGTCCCGTCTTGACAAACTAGTCAAACTTCAAGTCGATCCAAAACCCTACATTATCTATTGGAGGTACAAGGATAAAATGGTTTTCAAGTCGAAAGAAGTGAGATTTCTTCGTTTTTGAGTAGATTTGCATTGGAGCGCACTTGCAGATTTCAAATGAGAAAAACTATTTGTATCTGGAGCGAATTTACGATGTCCGAGTGGGAAAACCCACAGATTTCGAGTTGGGAGCTCACGAGAAAAGCTACGAGCGTAATTTCTTGACAATTGTCAGCGGAAGTAGTATTACCAATTTGAAGTACACACATTTCGTTTATCTGGGCAAGGAAGAAGTGAGTTGGCGGTGGGGCGCACATGCATTGTCAAGAAAACGTTAAGAAAAACCTTCACAACTTTGCTGATGCATTGTTTGACTTGGTGCAACGAACGAAGCGGGAAGAGCACGGATTACTGTATCATTTTAAGAAAAAGTTGGCTCCGAAGATGTATGCAGCGTTTACGCCAAGGTGTATTGAGGAAGAGTGAGTTTTTTGGTACAAAAATAGGAAAAATGAAGGAAAATTCGCTGAAAACAGAGAAAGTTCGAAGTTTGCAAAAAAATCCTCCGAGAGGACTACACGAAATTTGGAGTTCTAGGTCACGATCTGGAGAAGTTTCTAGAAAATGCCAAAATTGGTGAAAAGATGAAAATCCGCTAAAAATAAACAGCGAAAATGCGGAAGTTTGCAAAAAAGTCCTCCGAGAGGACTACACGAAGCATATGAAATTCTGGTAGTCCTCCGAGAGGACTACACGAAGCTTATGAAATTCTGGTAGTCCTCCGAGAGGACTACACGAACCGTAACTTCAAAATCCTCTTTTTTCAGCATCATTCGCGTCTTTGACAAGCACAAAAAACACACTACAAAAACCGAATGGGCAGCTATCAGTAAGCTGTTATCAGTGGTAATCAACAAATCAATAATCCCATCGAAAATCTTTTTTTCTAGAAATCCCGCCAAAATGTTGAAATTGATGATCAAAAGCTGATGAAAATCATAATGATTTTAACGAAATTCGAAGGGTCTCGACTGGAAGCGATTTTTCGGAAAATGTAAGTTCGCTAGGGCGCACTTGCAGTAATGAGTAATTTCAGAAGCGAAGACGAACCCGTAGCTACAAAACTGGAATTTGGAGATTGGCTTCGTAAAAATCAACATGATCACCGGTTGAATGATGCGAGATTTAATCAGTTGACTGATAAGAAGATTGATTCGATTGTGGAGAGTTGGGATTATTCGAGAGGTACCTTCTAGAAGATTCTGAAGGGACCCTAGAATTCAGATTCCGCGATAACGCCTCAGATGTTCGCTCATTGGATGGCTTCTGATGAGTGTGGAGTGGCGATTTCGGGTCAGCGGATGAAGTTGGATGTGGCGAGTATGAGGGAGCCGATCAATCGATATTTTATCGATTCGTCACATAATACGTATTGTTCCGGTGAGTGGGAATGTCTATAAGCCTAGATCTGGAGGCCCGACGGCCTGAAAGCCCGGAAGCCTTAAAGCCTTTAGTTTGAAGCCCAAAAGCCCCTAAAGTCTGAAAACTTCAAAGCCTGAAACCTGCAGCTTGAACTTGGAAGCCTGAAAGCCTGAATTCTAGAGCTTGAAGCATGAAAGCCTGAAAGCCTGAAAGCCTGGAAGCCTGAAAGGTGGAAAGCCTGAAAGCCTGAAAGCCTGAAAGCCTGAAATCATAAAAGCCTGAAAGCCTGAAAGCCTGAAATCATAAAAGCCTGAAAGCCTGTAAGCCTGATAGCCTGTAAGCCTGAAAGCCTGAAAGCCTGAAATCATAAAAGCCTGAAAGCCTGAAAGCCTGAAAGCGTGAAAGCCTGAAAGCCTGAAAGCCTGAAAGCCTGAAAGCCTGAATTCTAGAGCTTGAAGCTTGAAAGCCTGAAAGCCTGAAAGCCTGAAAACCTGAAAGCCTGAAAGTTTGAAAGCCTGAAAGCCTGAAAGCCTGAAAGCCTGAAAGCCTGAAAGCCTGAAGCTTGAAAACCTGAAAGCCTGAAAGCGTGAAAGCGTGAAAGCCTGAAAGCCTGAAAGCCTGAAAGCCTGAAAGCCTGAAAGCCTGAAAGCCTGAAAGCCTGAAAGCCTGAAGCTTGAAAACCTGAAAGCCTAAAAGCCGGAAACCCTGAAAGCCTGTAAGCCTGATAGCCTGAAAGCCTAAAAGCCTAGAGCTTTGAGCCTGAAAGCCTGAGGGCCTGAAAGCCTGAAAGCCTGAAAGCCCGGAAGCCTAGAGCTTGAAAACCTGAAAGCCTGAAAGCCTGAAAGCCTGAAAGCCTGGAAGCCCGAATCCTCAATCTTGACTTCAGAATCTTTCCATCTGAAGCTCGGATTCTGAATCCAAGAACCCTGAACCCTGAATCCCGACTTCTGAATCTCGACTTCTGAATCCTTATCACTTCCAGGCAACCAACTAGTCTACGCCATCGGCCACTGCGCCGCCGACGTCGAAATGTACCGCCAAGCCCTTCTCGCCGGCTCCAGATGCATCGAACTGGACGTCTGGGACAACAAAGATAAGGACGGTGACCCAGTGATAACCCATGGACCGACTGCAGTGATGGGAATGAACGAGATCGGACTGGTGGAGGTGTGCGAGGCAATCCGCGAGTGCGCCTTCAAAGCGACACCTTATCCACTGATCTTATCAATTGAGAATCACCTAGGGAGGCGACAGCAAGAGAAGATGGTTCAGATCTTCAGACATGTTTTCGGGGAGATGATGTTGACGACGCCGATTCCAGAGTATCCGTTGTACGGGAAGGATGGAGGGGATGTTGTGTATCCGAGTCCTGAAGCCATGAAGTACAAGATACTGATCAAGGCGAAGAAGAAGAGATTCGAGAAGCAGGAGTCCAGAAGTCGAGAAGATTCCGCCCTGGACCTCCAACAATCCTCTCTGGATCTCACAGAAGACGAAGCGATCGAGAACGAACGGTTTAATGAGCTGACTGAAGAGCAGAAAGCTGCTCAGCTGGCTCAGTTACCCGAGGAGTCGTCGTGTTCCGAGTTATCAGCGATTATCAATTACATGCAGGCATTTGAGTCGAGTCGTGGGGTGTCGACGGTGGGGAATCTGGAGAATGCCACGTTGGATCCGGTGCATTGTATCGTGTCGGCTGATGAGAATACTGTGTGGAATTGTTTGAGAGGGAATTCGGTGGAGAAGGTTCAGGTGAGGGCTCCGTATCAACATGACACAGTGGATAAGTTGAATTGGCTGCGTAGCGACTCAATCTTACAAGGACATATTGCTCCGTATCAACCTCACACACTGAATGTCAAGAATTGGCTGCGTAGCGACTCAGAGCTTCTAGATCTGTGCAACACTAATATGGTCTAGTGGCTCCGTATCAATCTTCCATGCTAAACAATGAAAATTGGCTGAGTAGCAACTCTAAGCTTCTAGATGACTTGAACGCTAGGTCTAATGGCTCCGTATCATCTTTCCACATTGAACTATGCAAATTGGCTGCGTAGCGACTCACCATGACCTAGTTCTTATGGCTCCGTATCAATCTTCCACACTGAACAAGTTGAATTGGCTGCGTAGCGACTCGAAACTTCTAGAAAAATGAGTTTGGTCTAATGGCTCCGTATCAACTCTACACATCAAACTGTCCAAATTGACTGCGTAGCGACTCAGAGCTTCTAGATCTGTTCAGTGCTAGTTCTAATGGCTCCGTATCAACTTTCCACATTGAACTGTTCAAACTCGCTGCGTAGCGACTCAACTCACCTTTTTTCAGTCCCTCAACAAATCCAAAATCATGCGAATCTACCCGAAAGCTTCTCGGATCTACTCCACCAACTATAATCCAATGGTACCTCCCTTATCAACTCCTTATCATATCAGTACTTCCAGATCCACTGGCTAACCGGTGCCCAAATGGTCGCGTTGAATATCCAGACAAACTGTGCGAATATGCAGTTGAACTATGCAATGTTCGAGAGAAATGGAGGGTGTGGATATGTGAGGAAGCCGGATTGGTTGAGGGCAAGGAGTGTGCAGTTGAAGCCATATTTGTCGATTCCGTTTACGATTGCGTTTACGGTAGAGGTGGAGGTGAGATTGGCTTGAAAATTGAAGGCCCACTAGCCTGGGAAAAGCCTGAAAGCCTGAGGACCTGAAGCTAGAAGCCTGAAACTAGGGACGTGAAACTAGAGGCCCTGAAGCTGGAGACTTGAAGCTAGAGGCCTAAAGCCTGGAAGCTTGGAAGCCTGGAAGCCTGTAGACCTGAAGCTGGAAGCCTAGAAGCCCAAAAGCCAAAAAGCTTGAAAGCCTAGAAGCCTGAAAGCCTAGAAGCCTGAAAGCCTGGAAGCCTGGAAGCTTGAGGGCCTGAGACTTCTGGAATCTGAACCTTGAATCTTGAATTTTGAATCTTGAGCCCTAAACCCTCAGAATCCTCAATCCTCTCCCCTGATTCCCCCCTCCTTTCAGGTCATCGCTGCCTACTTCCTCTCGGCCATGGACTCTGACAAGTACCGTCGTCGCAGTACCGTATCCGTCCGTCTCTTCGATGTCCCCGATCAAATCTCCAAAGACGACCACGCATCGCCGTCTTGCTCCTCGAGCAACTCGAAATTCGAAGCAAGTTGCCGGCGGAGAGCCCGAGAGGAGAACTCATTTGTGACCAATTACGAGAGACATGTCTACTGTTTTGATAAGGTCATGCTCAACGACTTATCATTTATTCAGTTCAATGTTCACAGCGATTCGGGAAGTGTGTTTGCGCAGAGAATACTGCACATTGATACTATGAATAATGGTGAGCGTTCTTTATCAGCTGATAACTCGGTGGGCTCGAGAGATAGGGGAAAGTTATCAACTGATAATTTGTTGCAAATTTGATAAGGATCAAGTTATCAGTTGATCACTTTTTGCTATCGCTGATAATTCTCAAGATATCGATTGATTTAGTGAGATCATTTCAGGCTACCGCTTCGTAACCCTTCGAACTCCATCAAATCTCTGCGCCGGGCCGGCTTGTCTACTAGTCAGATTCGACCTTTTCATGCATTCAGATAGGAAGAACTTGCGTAAGTAAAGGCTTTAAAATGTGGGTGCCACAACTAAAGCTACAGTAATCCAAGTGAATCCCACCACGATGTCCATGTTCATAGCGTCTCTGAGCCTTGGGTCCCGCCACGAAAAGTACAGTAACCCAATATTCCAGACGATCACAAGCAAATGTACAATCCCCATGCTTTCGAGAAGGAATCCGACAAATGGGAGCGGCGATTCAGCAATCCGTTCGCAGATTTGGACGAATTTGAGGGAAATGAGTTCCTGTTGGTTGAGGGAACGAGAAGAGGATCTGTGGAGCTGGAACCGACGACTCCTACTACACCGACGAAGCCAATGTCATTTGGAAGGGAACTATTGGATAAGATTACGTTTTGGAAGAAGAAGTAGAGGAGTAGTGATAAGATATCAGTGATAAGGATCAGGATATTGATGAACAGTGTATATAAATGATTACTGTAGATTTCTGGTGTTGAATTCAAGAGTCAGGCTTCCAGGCTTCTCAAGGCTTCTGGGCCAGGCTTCCAGGCTTCCAGGCTTCCAGGCTTCCAGGCTTCCAGGCTTCCAGGTTTCCAGGCTTTTCAGGCTTCCAGGCTTTCAGGCTTCCAGGCTTCCAGGCTTCCAGGCTTCCAGGCTTCCAGGCTTCCAGGCTTCTCAGGGCTTTCGGGCCAGGCTTCCAGGCTTTTCGGGCTTTCAGGCTTTCAGGCTTTCAGGCTTTCAGGCTTTCAGGCTTTCGGGCCAAGCCCGTAAGCCCAAAAGTCCAAAATACGAAAATGACGTTGCCGGCTGATCAAAAGACCATGACTCACCCGATTTCATCCCGTTATTCAACCCATTCAACCGTTAAACTTTTCCCTTTCATGTCTATTATGATGTTTCCATATTCATAATAATATTTACCCATCTCCGCCCTCAATCTGAATCAGAACGAACTATAAAAGCGAATGATAACAAGGAAGGGGAACAGTTGTGTGCCATGGCCTGTTTTCCGCGGTCTCTGCTGGTTTTATTGGCTGTTTTTGGTGTGGCAAGTGCTCTTTTGGGCCTTGGAAGGAAGCAATCGGTGGAGGTTGTTGGAAGGTTGACGTGTAATGGACAGCCGGCGAAGGATGTTAAGATCAAGTTGTATGAGAAGGAGAAACGTGAGTTGGGGGACTGGAAGCCTGAAAGCTCGAAAGCCTGAAAGTTTGAAAGCTTGAAGGTATGAAGCCTGAAGGCTTGAAGACTGAAGGCTTGAAGGCCTGAAAGCCTGATAGCCTGAAAGCCCAAAAGCCTGATAGCCTGAAAGCTTAAAAGCCTGAGAGCCTGAAAGCCTGAAAGCCTGAAAGCCTGAAAGCCTGAAAGCCTGAAAACCTGAAAGCCTGAAAGCCTGAAAGCCTGAAAGCCTGAAAGCCTGAAAGCCTGAAAGCCTGAAAGCCTGAAAGCATGAAGGCCTGAAAGCCTGAAAGCCTGAAAGCCTGAAAGCTTGAGAGCCTGAAAGCCTGGAAGCCTGAAAGCCTGAAAGCCTGAAAGCCTGAAAGCCTGAAGCCTGAAAGCCTGAAAGCCTGAAAGCCTAAAAGCCTGAAAGCCTGAAAACCTCGTTTTCCAGTCAAAGACGTCAAAATGGACGAGACCCGTACCGATGCCAATGGTGTGTTCAAAGTGTCCGGTTACAAAACCGAAATCACCAATATCGATCCGAAAGTCAACATTTATCACAGATGTAACTATAAGGGGGTGAGTTTTCTGAATCCTGAAAGCTTCTGAATCCCAAGACCTCCAGAATCCCTTAAATTTCTAGGTTTGCTACAAGAAAATCGGAATCACCATCCCTGACAACTTCATCACCAACGGCATCATTCCGAAGAAGACGTTCGACGTCGGAGAGATAAATCTGGCGAATCAGTTCACCGGTGTCACTACTGATTGTATCAATTGATAAGCTGATAAATTTGTTTCTTTTCTATTTTGTAGTTTGTCCAGGGGCAATTCGCAAATATTGACAATTCTCGGAAACAAATGGCTTCTTGGCACTACTTTCAAAGATAGCACTCATTCTGGGCTTCTGAATCTTCAGCCTTCTGAATCCTTAGCCTTCTGAATCTTCGAATTCAGAATCCCTAACCTTATTCGTCATGTTTTCCCACTAAAAACCAACAATTTCCCACCCAAATTACGTGAAAATGCCCATTTTCGGCGGAAAGAGGGCGAGAGTGACCTTCCAGTGAAGAGACGCAGACATACAAAGAAAGTTTCTATCCAGGTCATCTCTTTTACTGGTTTTTCATGATTTTTCTTGGATTTTTGATGGAAATCTCGCTGATTTCGGCAAAAAATCAGTTTTTATCAGGCCTTCTCCGATAAAAGGGTCCTCATTTTTCAACGATTTTTTTCGCCACTTAAAAAATTTTTTCAAAATTTTTGTTTAACTACAAAGTTGTTTATGACATTTTTATCTAATAGAAAAAGTTTATTTCAAATCAAAAAAAATTTTTTGAAGGTTTTTTATCAAATCAAACTTTTTTAGTTAGTGGGCTATCTATGATCGGCTTCGCCGATTTTTTTCGGCATTTCAAAAAATTGTTCAGTGATTTTGATCAACTACAAAATTGATTATAAACGTTTTATCAAACAGAAAAAAAGTATTAAAAAATTTAAAAAATTTTCTTAACGTTTTTTATCATGACAAACTTTTTGGTTTTTGGTTCATCTTTAGCCCGCTTTGCCGATTTTTTTCTCCGTTCCAAAAAATGTTTCAAAAATTTTGATCAACTACAAAGTTAATCATGACATTTTTAACTATTACAAAAAATTTATTTGAAAATTTTACAAATGTTCCTCAACGTTTTTTATCATGTCAAACTTTTGTAAGGGCTAGCCCACCTCGAAAAAACCTGAAACTGACCTAATTTTCAATTTCAGTGATTTTTCTTACATTCCATAGTCAAAACTATTTCTCAACATGCTACAAATCACGATGTAGGGTCTGATAGTCATTGATAACACTGGTCAGCAAACGGCACGTTTCTGCGATTGAAATTGACAATTTTTATAGGCCTTCTTGTGAAATTGCTCCCTTTTTGAACAAATTTTTAATGAAAAATGGCTAAAAATCAGCTGAAAATACTGAAATTGATATGATAAACTGATAAGCGAGGTTTCAACTTTTATCAACAAAAAAAATTTTGAAAAAAAAATTTTTTTTTCAAATTTTTTTTTCAATTTTTTTTAGAATTCAATTTTTTTTCTAGTGTTTTTTTTTTCAATTTTTGACTGATTTGATAACTACTGATAACCCAAAAATTTTATCAACTCCCTCAAAAAATCGATCAATAATTCATTCTTCAAATTCCCTCCTCCCGAAACATCCAATCATTCTCTGATTTCTCGACGGTTTCATTTTGTGTCTCAATCACTGATAAAAGCCACTGATAACACTGATAACTATACCTGTATAGTCAGTTTTTGTCAGTTGGCACGTTAAAGCTACAATGCTCCAGCTAATCACCTTATCACCTCTTTTTCAGATGCTGCTGGAACAGCTTTGGGACCAACTAACCACCCATCCAATCCTTATCATCTTATCACTCTTAGCCCTTTATCTTATCCATATCACTCTAAAACCATTGAATCGAGTGAGAAGGCTAGGAGATGTCGGGTTGTTTTTCGGGAAACCAGAGGTAAGGGACCCTTAACTAATAACTGATAACTCTTATCATATCAGCTCACCGGATTCTACCGAGAACGTCAACTGGAGAGGCTGAAGATGCTTCGGAGGATCGGAGACATGCCACCAGTGTTTCCGAACGGGTGGTATTGTGTTTGCGAGTCGGAGAAGTTGGAGAAGAATCAGATTATGGAGATAACGGTGTTGGGTGAGTATCAGGCCTGAAAGCCTGGAAGTCTGAAAGCCTGGTTCCTGAGGGCCTGGAAGCCTGAAAGCTCGAAAGCTTGAAGTTTGAAAGCCTGAAAGCCTGGAAGCCTGGCTCAAAAGCGAGAATCCTGTGGCTCCAGAATCTCAGAGTTCACAGATTCCCCAGAATCCCGGGATTCGTAATCTTCAGTATTCTGAAGCCCTAGGATTCTGAATCTTTGGGTTTCTGAATCTTCAAAATTCGAATTCACAACGCTTCAGAATCCTTAGAATCTCCAGAATCCTGAGCCTCCAGAATCCCGGGGTTTGGTATCTTCAGTATTCTGAAGCCCTAGGATTCTGAATCTTTAGGCTTCTGAATCTTCAGAATTCAAATTCCCAACACCCCAAAATCCCCGAATCTCTAGAATCCTGCGCTTCTGAACCTTCAGACTTCTGGAGCTCTTGGATTCTGAATCCGTGGCCTTCTCATTTTCCAGAATTCAGATTCCCAACGTTTCAGAATCCTTGTCCTTCTGAATTTCTGAAATTTTGATTTTTGCCCCCCCCCCCCC
>LR539058.1:420503-505598 GCA_900536315.3 Caenorhabditis becei | reverse complement strand
CCCCCATAGACCCCAAAAGCACGCCATAAGCACACCCTGAACTGGGCGGTCAAAGTATGTATTCCACTTGGCTACACTCCTTCTCCTTGCAGGCCAATTCTTATCACTGATAAGATCATCGACAGGCGCCGTCTACATCACCGATTCCTACTGCCCGCACCTCGGCGCCAACTTCAATATTGGCGGTCGGATAGTCAGGGACAATTGTATTCAGTGTCCGTTTCATGGATGGATTTTTAGTGCAGAGACGGGGAAGTGTGTTGAGGTACTGTAGGGGGAGCTTTGAATTAGAGCTTGCAGTTGACATTTTGAATTGCCCCGTTTCAATTTCAAAATGTTCGCGAGCCAATTTGAAATTCAAAATTTTGAAAACGAGGAAGCGGGAATTTGAAAAACCTGAAGGGAAAAGTGGGAATTTCAAATTGGCGGGCATGATATCTCGCAGCGATCTCCAAAATTTCCATGTTTTAGTGATATCAGACTATCATGATAACATCTGAAATGCGTAGCTAGCCGATGAATCCATTTGAGCTCGGCCACTGTTCTCGAAGCGAAAAAAGCGGTTTTCGTATGGGTCTCGCCACGAAAATGGGTTCTGGGCAAGGTTTTCGCCGCTCCTAAAAAATCGGTGTAAAATGCTGGAAATTGATTCGAAATCATCAGAAAAAGTGTCAAAACCTTGTCCAGAAGCTGTAGAATCCATTTTCGTGGCGAGACCCATCAGGTGACTCGCCGCAGTACGGAAACCGTTTTTGTTTGCTTCGAGACTCGTGGGCAAGCTCGGAAAGTGCGAATCTTACTGTAGCGTCCTCCACGAGTGCGCGCCAATTTGAAATTCCGAAAATGATACCTCATCTTTTGCAGGTTCCTTACGATGAAGGCCGGATTCCGGAGCAAGCAAAGGTGACAACTTGGCCTTGTGTCGAAAGGAATGGAAGCATCTACCTGTGGTATCACTCGGATGGCCTTGAGCCTGAATGGCAGATCCCTGAGATCGAGGAAGTCGAGTCTGGATTCTGGACCCTAGGCGGGCGAACCGAGCACGAGGTCATGTGCCATATCCAAGAGATTCCCGAGAACGGAGCCGACATTGCTCACCTCAACTACCTTCACAAGTCCGCACCGCCCATCACCAAGGGATCGGATATTGTGCGGACTGATCTGTCGGATGTTCAGCCGATGGTTCAGCATGTTTGGGATGGCAAGTGGGAAGTGAGATCGGAGGAGGAGAAGCACTGTGGAGTGATGCATCTGAATCAGTATATGACGATTTGGGGATGGAAGGTGCCGTTGACGGCGAGCAAGTTGATCGCCGAGCAGGTAAGACTGAAGCTTGAAGGCAGAGGGCCTGAAAGCCTGAAAGCCTGGAAGCCTGAAAGCCTGAATCCCGAATCCTTGCCTTCTGAATCCTCCCTCCCCCCTTTCTGATCCCATCCTTTTTCCAGCACGGCCCCGGCATCGTCCACATGCTCTTCGACTTTGGCTACTGGGGAAAAGCGGTCGTTTTCCAAACCGTCACCCCCGAAGAACCGCTTCTCCAACGCGTCCGCTTCCGAATCTTCTCGAACATTCCATGGTTCTTCGTCAAGTTCTTCTTGACAGTGGAAGCCATGCAATTCGAGCGTGATGTCTATGTTTGGTGCAATAAGAAGTACATCAAGAATCCGTTGCTGGTCAGGAATGACGGACCGATTCAGAAGCATAGAAGGTAAGGGATTCTGAATCCTTATCATTCTGAATCCTTATCAATTCCAGATGGTTCTCCCAATTCTACACTGATAACAGCCCTCGGATGCTCAAGGACGGCAGCTTATCAAATCAACCCAAATCTGTGTTTGATTGGTGATTAAACCTTTATCACTTCACTTCCACTGATCAATAAAAATCGCTGATAAGATATAAAAGATGTGCGCGAAAGCTATCAAATAATCATAATAGCTATCACAAGAGCATATCACTGATTGCCGGAAACCAATCAATACAGCGCCGGCGCAAAGGGAGATAAGGTAAATCTCAAAGACGGTTATCACTGATATCAGTTGGACTAACCGGCAAGATTCGAGGAAACAAGGCGGGATTTTGGAGCGTCGTAGTGATAAGACGTGATAAGAGATAAGGAAAGAGGTGAGGAAGATTAGGAGAAGGTTGGAGGGGGAGATAGTGAAGAGTTCGTCGTCGGATCGGATGATGTGGATTGAGGTGGGGTCTGGAAGAAGGAAAGTGATAAAAGATAAGAAATCATTGATCACATTTGAAGGGTAAGATGTGGAATCGATAGGAAATTGAATTCTGAACAACTTTTCAGTTGATCACTTTTTAATATCTCCACTCCTTATCAAGTTATCAGTGGAGCAATAAGAGCACTGATAACTTGATAAGGAGTGAAGATAGGAAAAAGTGATCAACTAGAAAAATGTTCAAAATTCAATTTTCTATCGATTGCACATCTTCTCAGTCAAATTTAAGCTTAATTTGAGCAAATTGAGTGTTATCTAAAAGTTTGAAGTTCAGGCTTCAGTAACTCTCACGCCAGAGCTCTTGACCTGCTTATCAGCTTATCAGCTACCTTATCACTTACCCAAAACATTACACGGATTGCTCCAAACTGTATATCCCACAATCATCACCCAACTCCACCAACTCCTTCCCAATCCACGGACCCCTAATCCAATTTCCACGGAATTCAAAAAAGTCGCACAGAGAATTGCTCCTCCGAGGTTACAGTAACCCCAGATTGTCACGGTGATAAAAGATAAGACTTGGAGGGTTTCAAATGTGAAATGTGCGGATTCTCGGAATGGGAGTGATAAGGTGATAAGGAGGCAGTGTGAGTGGAGGAAGTAGAGGTGGAACTTGAAGAGAAAGTGGAGGTAGGGGGTGTAGGTGAGCAGGATTTTCTGAAAATTTATCACTTGATAACTGATAAGGAAATGATAAGAACCTTTTTTGATAAACTGATAAAAACATGAAGAGTTGTCAGGATCACTGTGAATATCAATTGGGCTTTGAATAGCGGATAGCGTTGCATTTCATACCGCCAGTTTAGTGTTGTGGTCTCCGGGAGCATAGTGATAACTTATCGCTGATAAGAAAAGCTCAAAATGTGTTGTTTATTCAGAAAAAAAAATGCGATTTTGAAGGGACAGGTGAAAAGGCTTCAATGAATTCTGATGTCGAAGGGTACTGCAGTTTTGCATTGGAGCGCACTTGCAAATGGGACTTGAAACCGTTATTTTGGAGCATCGTACTGACCTAGATTCCAAGGGGCTTCTGAATTCAGTTAGTTTCATTAGAGCGCATTTACACCAAGGGCTTGGAAGCGAGTTCAAGATCAACTTCGCATTGGAGCGCGCTTGCAGTAAACCCTTAAGCTTCAGAATGGCTTTGAATCATTGTTATTTTGGAGCATCGTACTGACCTAGATTCCAAGGGGCTTCCGTTAGTTGCATCAGAGCGCGTTTACACCAAGGGCTTGGAAGCGGTTTTCAAGGTAAAAGTTGCATTGGAGCGCACTTACAGGAGGCCTTGAAGCTTCAGAATGGCTTCGAATCATTGTTATTTTGGAGCATACTATCAGGTTCCATTTGTTTTTGCATTGGAGCGCAATTGCATCAGGACCTGGAGCCGTCATTCCGGAGCGTCGTACTGACCTAGATTTCAAGTTCCATCTAGATTCTGATGCCCTTTGCGCACTTGCCCTATGGTCTAGCAACCAGTTTTTCCACCCCATCGTACTATACAAGTTCTCGATTCAAACTCTTTATTATTTCTTCATATACACACACATCTCCTTACCAAATGGCCCCTCCGAATCCGGCTTCCCTCTTTCCGTAATATCCGGCATACGCAGACCCATATCCGTACCCTCCGTAGACTCCGTAAGCTGCTCCGATATCGTATCCAGGGTAGTAGGACGGGTAGGAAGAGTAGTCGATGTACTGGCAAGTGGACGAGTGGATCAGTGAGCAGAGGAGCACGGCGAGAAGGCAGAGAAGGCTGTGATAAGGGGGTGATAAGGAAAAGGCTCACTGAACGTGGGACTTACTATGTAGAAGACATGATGAGTTGGATAGGTCTAACAGTAAGGAAGTTCGCACTTTTATACCAGCCACCTGGCTATTTGCTCATCGGTTTTTTTGTGTCCGCCCGTTCTTTCGCAACTTTTTCCGACAAAGAGAACAAGTTTCATCTCAGTGTGCTTTGACTTTTGGTTCCAACTGATAAGTGATAAGAAGTGCTCTTTTCGAACGTTTATTTGACAGGTTACTCTAAGACAAACAGTAGGGGTTTGGGTATATAAACCGAAATTTTTCACAGTAAGACACCAATCCAACTCATCATGTCTTCCACATAGTAAGTTCAGTGAGCCTTTTCCTTATTACCTCCTTATCACAGCCTCGTCTGCCTTCTCGCCGTGATCCTCTGCTCACTGATCCACTCGTCCACTTGCCAGTACATCGACTACTCTTCCTACCCGTCCTACTACCCTGGATACGATCTTGGAGCAGCTTACGGAGTCTACGGAGGATACGGATATGGGTCTGCGTATGCCGGATATTACGGAAAGAGGGAAGCCGGATTTGGAGGGGCCAATTGATAAGGGGATGTGTGTGTATTTCAATATAATAAAGTTTTCGAAACGAGAATTTGTATAGTACGATGGGGTGGAATAATGGGTTGCTAGACTTGGTGCAAGTGTGCTCTAAGGCAAAGGGCATCAAAATCTATATGGAATTCGAAATCTAGGTCAGTACGACGCTCCGAAATGACGGCTTCAGGGTCTAATGCAATTGCGTTCCAATGCAATAAGCTTCAGGATTCAACTGACATTCGGACTCTCGGGGAGTCCTGAAATAACAATGAATCGAAGCCATTCTGCAGCTTTTGAGCCTACTGCAACTGCGCTCCAATGCAAAATTGATCTTGGAAGCCGCTTTCAACACCCTGATGCAAATGTGCTCTAATATAACTAACGAAATCCGAAAGCCCTTTGGAATCTGACTCAGTACGATGCTCCGGAATAACGGATCACAATCCCCTTTGCAAGTGCGCTCCGATGCGCAGCTACAGTAGTCCTATCTTCAGTTTCATCCCCTAACATCAGAATCCATCGAGTTTCCCCTGATGCAAGTGCGCTCTAAGGCAAAGAGCATCAGAATCAGGTCAATACAAAGGTCCAGAATGACGGCTCGGCTCCAAGTCCCTTCAGGTCCTCATGCACTTGCGCTTTAATGAAAAATCCTATAGAACCAAAATGAAGTCTGGAATCTAGGGCAGTACAAGCTTCAGGACTTGTTGCAAGAGCGCCCCAATGCTATGCTGCCATGTTCTCAAACCCCTAGTGCAAATGCGCTCCAATGCAAATGTCTAGATGATCTTTGAAAGCACGCTCTAATGCCAACTTCCCCCTCAGCGATTTCCAGAAAAAGCTTCCTCTTGTTTTCCCACTACGCTTATCTCTGTCCTCGGACACTACTACTATTCACTAAACTAATTCTAATTCAATTCCCCTCCCACTAAACTAAACTACTATTATTCTCACGCCGTTCCCCCCTCTCTCAAAAACTCTCGCCTGCCCAACAAGTTGTTGTGTGCACCTGCCCCCGTTGTCCAGCCGTCTCTCAACATCCCACACTCTCTCGTCGTGTCCAGTTTTCAGCTTCTTGTCCACCCTCGCTCGCGCATATGAGACTTGAATAACACTAATACGCCCCGTATAGAGGCTCAGTCGGCTGCGGCTTGTCGGGGGAAATGATCTCGTTTTCGGATGAGTCGAATCTCAGCATATTCTTCTGTTTCTACCTGATCATTTTCATTGTCACATTGAATTTTTATCGAGTTTTGAAGAATAAGGGGAAGGTGAGTTCGTAGAGGCTTGAGCTCTAAGCTCTGAAAGCTTGAACTAGTTTGATGACGTACATATGGATTTAGAGGATCCCAAAATAGAATCTGAACGTCACCTGAATGTCATATTTGAGCTTGATGACCTAGTTTAGTGACGTGAGACCCTGAATAGCTTATTTGAACGTCACCTGAAAGTAGATTAGCTCAAAAGTCGACTTGAAGCTCAAAAGGTGACCTAGATTAGTGACGTGAGGATTCAGAAGTCTCAGAGTAGCTTCTCGCTTCTGATTCCAATCTTCCCCACGTTATTTGACGTCTAGAAGGTGTTCGGTGTTCAGATGACGTGAGATTTTGGAAAAAAACAAGTTTTTTGCGGGTGGGGGCTGGCAAGGGGCTCAAATTGCTCTGTTTTGGATAGAAGCTTCTAGAAGGGGCGTCTTTTGAATCTCAGGAACCTCTGGATTCTGCAAAAACACGCCATCTAGAATGACGTCTTCTGGAGAGGTGCCTTCTGAATCCCAGAAAACTTCAGAATTGCTCTTCTGAAATCTTAGGGACTTCTAGAGAAAAACGTCTTCTGGAGTGGTCTTCTGATTGGATAGAAGCTTCTAGATTGAGGTCTTCTGAATCTTACCCATCCCCAGATTCTGCAGAAGCACGTCTTCTGAAGACGTGCCTTCTGAATCCCTCCTGTTTCCCTTTCCAGATCCAAGAACTCGAGTCCTTCCCATGCGTCCCTCTACTCGTCAAGTTCCACTTCTTCAACATCCTCGTCCCAATCGCCGATCTCCTCTTCGTCGGCATCCTCTCCCTCGTCTTCCGATCCCTTCCCTCCTACACCCTCTCCTACGCCCCAACCATCTTCTCCCTTGCCTATCATGACACAATGGCCGACTGGATGGTCCCACTGATCCTCATCTACTCCTTCACGCTGTCCTACGATCTTCCGCAGGTGTTCCACTTCAAATACGTGAATTTGCCGAGGTAGGGGGATGATGTCACAACTGTACGATTGTTTTCTTGTTGAAGGGATGTGCTCATCTGGATAACAATGTTGACGTACGGATGCTTGTTCAGCTCGCTGAGCCCATGGGACATTGTCACGATTAGACGGATTCATCATGAGAATGGACATATTTCAACTGTAAGTGGGGGCCTTGTAGACGAAGGGCCTGAAAGCCTAAAAGACTGAAAGCTTGAGGCCTGAAGATTGGAGCTTGAAGCCTGAAAGCCTGAAAGCCTGAAAGCCTAGAAGCCTGAAGCTTGAAGCCTGAAGCTTGAAGCCTGAAGCTTGAAGCCATAAACTTGAAGCCTGAAAACCTGAAGCCTGGAAGCCTGGAAGCCTGAAGCTTGAAAGCTGAACGCCTGAAAGCCTGAAATTGAGGGCCTGAAAGCCTGAAAGCCTGAAAGCCTGAAAGCCTGAAAGCCTGAAAGCCTGAAAGCCTGAAAGCCTGAAAGCCTGAAAGCCCGAAAGCCTTCTTCCAGTCCTTCAACTTCATCGACGCCCTCCTCCTCCTCCTCTCCATCATCTTCATGTGTCTCCATGGCTACCGCATGTCCTTCACCAACGCCTTCCGCGACAACCGCTTCCACATCACCCTCCTCTTCGTTCTTATCAAACTGGCAAGTGATAACATGTCATTATCACTCTAATCACTGATTACAGGCCTTCCTGCTCACCGGAGCATGCTTCCTCCCGGCCATCCCTGACCATCCGGAGGGGTCTTCTGAATCCCCGCACGTCTACTCTCTGGACAACCTGAAGCTCTACGAATCAGTGGTCCAGAGTGCCGTTCCACTTCATTATTTGGCTTGGAAACACTTGTTTTTCAAAAATGTGTGATCTCTTTTCATTGAAACTGTTTATTTTGTCTTATCAGTTCTTATCACCCCAACCTTATCCTTGTCGCATTGAAAGTCACCGTCCTCTTTCGATTTTCCAGCTTCTTAACCCTCGAAAGAACCGCACTGAAAGCCACTGAATATGGATATAAAAATGGAGCAAATGATGAGAAAAGCATCCAAATCTTCAAGTCAGAATAGCCCTTGACACTCCCGAATGAGTAATTCTTCCAGCTGTTTGATAAGGAAATGATAAGGAGCTCAAAGATGAAGAACATCTGAAAGCGGGGCGTGATAAGGTTATTGTGATAAGGCTATCAGCTCACAATAGTTGTCAAAAGTGTCAGAGTGATATGGATCAGACTTGCCAGTTCGAAATTCGACAGGATTTTTGGCTGGTTCCGGATTCTCATCAGCTTGGTGATAATGCAGATAGCGGTTAGGAAGATGAATAGGAAATCGATGAGATTGATATGGACCAGTGGGTAGAGGGAGTTGGAGACGTGGAAGTAGAGGATGTTGTGGTCTGGAAAATGGGGAAGATCCAGAAGGGAAAGGAGGAGGGTTGGGTTACTGTAGCCATGAATTGGGTGGCACCAGAAGGCGTAGAGAAGGCAGATGATCCAGATTATTAGGGATCTGGAATTCAAGGATTCAGAAGGTTGGATTCAGAAGGTTGGATTCAGAAGACTGGATTTAGAAGACTAGATTCAGAAGACTGGATTCAGAAAAATAGATTCAGAAGAATGGATTCAGAAGGCTGGATTCAGAAGACTAGATTCAGAAGATTAGATTCAGAAGACTGGATTTAGAAGACTAGATTCAGAAGCCCTTACCCTTTCTTCGACTGAAAAACCGTTTTCAACGTCTCATCCCGCTGAAAGACCAGTGCCAGGGAGTACAACAAACTCAAACTTGTCACAACTCCCAGCACAAATGGAGCTAGGAAAAGCGAGAGTTGTCGGGAGAAGATCGCTGTCAGAAGGAAGAAATGACGGATTGTTTTGAGCTTCAGAAGCGCAAAAATCGTGAGGATTTGGATTAGGAGAAGGAGGATTGAGAGGAAAGTGCAGATGAGGTAGAGTTTGGCAAAATGGCCACTGGCGTCGAAAGTTTTGCACTGGAAATCGAGTTTTAGTAAAGTTATTCAGTGATAAGTATGTACCTTGAACTTCAAAACAAGTGATAAGATAATTGATATCATCCCAAATACAATTCTAGGCAGAAGAGTGTGATCTAGGAATATAGCTTCCTTAACTTCGAGTACAGTATAGGTCCGGTTGGTGTTGTTCATGAGAAAATGCTTTCCGACATGTGGTCACAACAAAAAATGCAAGAAAAAGACGTCAATTTTCACCTGCAATGACGACACATTCCAGTCATTCAGGTCAAGATTTTGTTCACTTCCTCATTGGGAAAACGGGGGCATTCGGGGGATTCAGGGGGCGAGTTTTCAAATATCGTACTGTTTTGCATTAGAGCGCACTCGCAGAAGGCTATGAAGCTTGAGTATGGGTGTTAATCCAATGTTGTTTTGGAGCACTGACCCAGATTCCAAGTTCCAAGTTTGGGTTCTATAGGCTCCAAACTGATTTATGGCTTTAAGTAGAGCTATAAGTAGAGTTTTGGAACATTGTATTTACTATTTGGCATTGGAGCGCGCTTGCAACACGCTATGGAGCTTGAGTATGAATCCGATTCACCGTTTGCAATGCCAGAGGTTCCAGGTTTCATGGGCTCATTCTGGGCTCATTCTGGAGCACTGAACCAAGTTTCTTTTGGAATCATCAATCTTTCATGTGCTTGTGTAGTTGTTGGAACATCGTACATTGGAGCGCAATTGCAATAAGTTATAAGTTCGGCTTTGTTCCGCTCGATAGGATCTAGAGTTAGAATGCTTCTGAACAGGTTGCCACAACATGAGAAGTAAAACAAATGTGTTCAACATTCACCTGTCATGTCAAGAAATTCCATGACTAGGTCAAGCTTGACCTCACTTCCTCTTTCAATTCTCTTTTTTGGAAAGCTTTATTTTGCTGTACAGACACCCGCAACAATGATTAGTTAGTGATATCTCTCGAGGATCTCCCATCTCTGATTCTCCTCATCCAACCGTTCCACTTCTTCGATAAGTTCCCAGGTGTCAGCACACCCTCTGACTGCATAGATGGCTTCGTTGGTGGCGTGCAATGTGAAGTACTTTCTGTCCTTGATCAACGACGGTTCATCTCGCCACGTCTTTGTCAGCGGATCGAAACTTCTGACGGACTTTAGAGTGTTGCTAGAGTTGCTCCATCCACCCGCCACGTAGATGCGTCCTTTAAAGGCGCATGCTCCAAATCCAGCACGACTACCCTGCATGTCACCGATCACCTCGAACTTTGGGCCTTCAGATGTTTCAGTGAGATGTTCAATTGATTCTATGTAGTCTTTTCCGTTATAGCCACCAAGAACTGAAAAAATAATATCAAAAAGTCAAAACTTCTATATTCCCTCTCACCATAAAGCTCCCCATTACACGACACCACCGCAGCATCAGCCCTAGCCTTCTGAAGTCTCGGTCCATCTTTCCACCTTCCAGTTTCCAAATCAAACACCTCCACAGAACTCATATAATCCCCATTGTAACCCCCAGCCACAAACAACTTCCCATTGTGAAATCCAGCTGAAGGACGGGTCCGACCTTGTTTCATGTTTGCTAGCTGTAGTTCTCACTTGAAGTTTTTCCTATAAGCTTCAAGAACTCACATTTCTCCTCTTATCACTATCCTTATCATACACCTCCAAAGAGTTCAACCAATCCCCTCGGGTTCTCCCTCCAACAATGTAAATCTTATCTTTGGTACTGGCCACCGCATAGTTAGACTTGCGATTTGGCATCCTGCCAAGATCAAGCCACATTGCAGTTGAAGGGTTGAAGATTCCAATGACTGGCTCATGAGCGCCTCTTTTTCTATCAGTGATAAGAATCGGATCAGAATCAGTGAAAGTTAAAGGAGACATCACTTCCAACAACTGATCTTCATCTTCAACCTGGAACTTTTATGCTCTAGAATGAACAATCTTTGTTCCCTTACCTCCCTGACTTGTGAGCTTATCAAATCTCTCATCATCTCCATAACATGATAATTAGTGATAGTGATAGCAAACGCATCCTCCTGATTACACTCTTGACACTTTGGCGTGCTCATCTGATCCTTGCAGCTCTCACAAATCAAATGTTCACAAGTTCCAATGCAAGGTTTTCGGGTTTCCATGTCTGAAACTTGGACTTTCTACTAGAACAGGTATTCTTCCTTACCAAATTCATTATGGCAAATGTTGCAGGCTAGGATAGGGATGATAAGCATTCTGCTATTAGAGTTCACTGAAAATCACAAACTATAAGGGAAACTTCGAGGCGAGACGAGTGCGGCAATGTGATTTGTTCTACTTTTTATAAGTGATAAGAGCAAAATGGCAAGAGCAGAAAACTGAGGAAAAGCGGATGGAAACTGACATATTGGGTTAGGTTCCGGTGAGAGGAATGAAAGGAAAGTGATGAATCACACCTTTGCGAAATCCTGAGGAACATGGCAAATAAACGGCTTGCTCAGGGTAAAAGTGAGAATTCTGGAAAGTTCCAACCTAGGGATATCTGGAAAAGTGGAAACTGGGAGTTCGGCTTTACAGACAGGTAAAGTGTATCAGGTTGGCAAGTTTGTTGTAGCTGGAAAGACTCAAAGGACCACTAACACCCGCCTGGTGATCATCAATTTAGTGATCCCTAGATTCCTTATAAGATCATTTTCAATTAAAAATAACTTTATTCATGTGATTATTACAATTCATACAGTTCATTTATCGTTAGTAACTCAATGTCATCTTCAATTCAAGCCTTCAGATCCTCCGAAACTTCCAGCAGCCCTTTTTCTTTCAGCATCGCCAGCATAATCGTTTTATGGTTCTCGTGGTTTTTTCCATCCAAAGCACAATCTCCACAGATTGCAATGCCTTTCGCTTCCTGAATCGCTGCTTCGATTTTATCATCAATCACATTCAACACAATATCTCCTCGATCCTTCTTCAAAACTTTCTGTTCCAAGGCACATGTTATGCATATTCGAAGCTTCCGTGACCGCAGACTGCACTCGCTGCAGATTCCTTCGTCGAGACCCTGGAACATCTGGTTAGCATCAACAGTTCCGCCGATTCCCCACCTTTGTCTGTTCCATGAACGCATCTTCAAGACGTCTCTGTATCTCCGTACAGGATTCTACAGCAGCATCGGTCATCAATTCCAACTTTCGTTCAGTTTTGACGAGGTCAGTTTTGTCTGAACTGGTTTCTAGAGTTCTCACCAGCATATCGTCTAAACTGTTTTTCAGTGTCGCCAGCAACTTGGTCTTATGACCCTCGTGCCGTTCTCCATCCAAAGCACAATCTCCACAGATTGCAATGCCCTTTGCCTTTTGTATCGATTCCTCGATATTACCATCAATCACATTCAGCACAATATCTCCTCGATCTTTCTTCAGAACTTTCTGGTCCAGGGCACATGTTACGCAGATCCGAAGCTTCCGCGACCGCAGACTGCACTCGCAGCAGAATCCTTCGTCGAGACCCTGGAACATCTCAAACGGTGGTTAACATCCTGTCAAGTTCCTACCTTTGTCTTTTCATTGAACAGTTTCTGCGACGGATTTTGAGCGGTTCCGGTATCAATGGTATCAACCATAGACATGATTGTCGCTTAAGCTGGTATATCGCTAAAGTCTGATAGATGATTGTGATATTCAGTGACCGGCGGAAGAGCAGTGGAATGATTCAAACCACAACGCGAGTTGCCTCTTTCCTTGGTGAGTGTGATAAGAACAAATTGAGCGGGAGTGAGCAAGCAACTTCGCTACATTTCGAAACAAATAAAAGGAAGATGGTAAACAAACGGCTTGCTAAGGTTTAAATTGACAATGAAAGATGATTCGAGAAAGTTCTAGAAGGTAGTTTTTGAAATCTTTATGCAAATCCAATTAGGAGAACATTTGGAAATTGAAGTTATATACAGTACAATGAAATATGCTATTCTACTAATTCATAATCACAGATATCATATCCAGGTGTCACATTTTCAGAGATTTTACCCATGAGAAGATCAGTTTTTGGAAGATAAAGCAGAAGCAGCTGTTATAAGAGGTTATAAGGAGCACAAGGAATTCGTATCCACTCCATGCTCTTTGGAACAAATCGTTCCACTTCTTCTATGCGTTCCCAACTGTCGGCACATCCTCTAACTGCATAGATGGTTTCGTTGGTGGCGTGCAATGTGAAGTACTTTCTGTCCTTGATCAACGACGGCTCATCGCGCCATGTCTTTGTCAGCGGATCGAAACTTCTGACGGACTTTAAGGTGTTGTTAGCGTTGTTCCAACCGCCCGCCACATAGATCCTTCCTTTAAAAGCACAGGCTCCAAATCCAGCACGACTGCCCTGCATGTCACCGATCACCTCGAACTTTTGCGACGACTCATTCAGCTTCTCTATCTTCTCTTCGTAATCCTTTCCGTTGAAGCCTCCGAGGACTGAAAACCAAAAAAATAAGGGCCCAATCTTTCAAATTCCTCACCATAAAGATCCCCATTACACGACACCACAGCAGCATCGGCTCTAGCTCTCTCCAACTTCGCCGACTCTTTCCAAGTGTTATTTTCCGGATCATAGTACTCGACAGAATTCATATAACCTCCATCGTATCCACCAGCCACGAACAACTTGCTATTATGGAATCCGGCGGAGGGACGGGTTCGAATTCGTTTCATGCTTGCCAACTGAAAGTCAAAAGATTAATGGAGAAAGTATCAAATTTGCTTACCTCTCGTCTCAAGTTCTTATCCTTATCATACATTTCCAAAGTGTTCAGCCAACTTCCATTATTCATCCCTCCGACTATGTATATCTGACTCTTGTTACTGGCCACCGCATAGTTCGACTTGGGATTTGGCAATCTGCCAACAGGTTGCCACATTGCTGTTTTCGGGTTGAACAATCCGATCAATAACGGTTTCTCGGCATTTTGCTTCCGATCGGCCACGAGAATCGGTTGGGAACTTTCAAGAAACGGAAACGAAATCGGGATCACCTTTCCCCCCTCCATAATTCTTTTCGAATGTTCCTTGATCACTTCGTCGATCATCTCCAAATCTTTCCATGTTCCATTTCCCGAATGCATTTCGTTGTCTATCCTGTCCATATAGTTTACCGTGATCGTAAGAAGTGATTGTTTGCCGGATTCAGACAAACTTGAATACCGTCGGAAGTAATCCCTCAATGAGGTCAACGCATCTTCAAAACGGCTCTGTATCTCCTTACAGGATTCTACGGCAGTATCACTCAATGCCTCCACCTTTCGTTTAGTTTTGGTGAGGTCAGATTTGTCTGAACTGGTTTCTGGAGTCCCAAGCAACTTGGTCTTATGGCCCTCGTGCCGTTCTCCATCCAGAGCACAATCTCCACAGATTGCAATGCCTTTCGCCTTCTCTATCGCTTCCTCGATATTATTATCAATCACATTCAGCACGATATCTCTTCGATCCTTCTTCAGAACTTTCTGCTCCAAGGCACATGTTACGCATATTCGAAGCTCCCGCGACCGCTGACTGCATTCGCCGCAGATTCCTTCGTTAAGACCCTGGAACATCTCGAACCATGGTTAACATTCTGTCAATTCCCTACCTTCGTCTCTTCGTTGAACAGCTTCTGGGGCGGATTTTGAGCGGTTCCGGCCTGCATGCTCTTGAAATGCTTGATCAACTCCAGAATTTGATAATTGATTGTTGTGATTGCAAATGCTTCTTCTCGATTGCACTGCGGACATTTCGAGGAGACCATTTGGTGCTTGCAGCCTTCGCAAATCGAGTGCCCGCATGTTCCGATGTATGGTTTTCGGGTTTCAGTGTCTGAAAAAAAAAGATTCCAATCAGAAATTAGACAGTACCGTATTTCACTTACCGAATTCATTATAGCAAATTATGCATTCCGTGGTATTGACAATAGACATGATCGCCGCTCGAGCATAGAGCTCACCTGGCAGTTCGAGAACTCAACGATCGATTGACGAAACGAATTATTTATAAGAGACCCAGATGGGCAGTAGAAAATGGGCGGGGCAATGGTTACGAGCGTGTAATTTAGTACAACAAGGTGACACTGAAGATAATTTATTTTGTGTGACCGCTCCCCAAACGAAACGCCAACTGATAAGGCGAGAGGAAACTAAAATGTCAAGGCAAAGATTGAAATTTCATAACAGTCACGCGTTGGTTATTGACGTCAACGGGCTCCCAAGACGTACAGTTTCGAAAGAAAAGGCATCTCCGACATAAATGCACGTATACAAACGCTGAACGACAAAGTGAACATTGAACATTTGCAAGATTTTTGAGAACATGACTGCAAGTCTTACTGTAGCCAGAAGAGCGCCGCCAGAGCAAATGCTCAATCAAAACAACACTTCTTTGAAACGTCCGGGACACATACCGTAAAACCTCTATTAGAAGGGCATGCCCTTCTATTTTTCAAGAGTTTCTCCCGGACGCCCTTCTATTGGAGGCGCCCTTCTATTAGAGGCTGCCCTTCTATTTTTCAAACACTTTTTTTGGAGAAAAAATTGGGCCAAAATCAAGCAAAAATGCACGAAAAACGGCCAAAAACGGCTGAAAACAGGCCCTTCCTGATGGAAACGCCCTTCTATTAGAGGCTGCCCTTCTATTTTTCGTGAGGCTTCTCCAAGGGCCCTTCTATTGGAGGCGCCCTTCTATTAGAGGCGCCCTTCTAATAGAGGTTTTACGGTAAATAGATCAACAAATGTTTATAAGATTTCATTAACATGTTTCATACATAAGAAAAAAGTTAAAAGTAAAAAACTCAAGTAAATTCATTGTTTTTTGACAACAGTTGCTCTTCGACACTCCATTTGCTCTGCAACACTGTTATTCCAAACTTCCAATCGCTCCGAGCACTCCACAACTTGTGAAACCTTCTCATACACCTTTTCGATTGTCTTTTTCACATTCTCCAAGTGCAACTTTCTTTCCGATAATGGCAGAATCTCATAAAGTCTCAAATAATCGTACAGTGACTCTACGACATTTCTGAACCAATTGAGCAAGTTGTCGCTGGTTTCCGTGGCTCCGTCATGAATTCGTTCGAACCTTGCTTCAAGTTCATCTTCATCCGACTTGAATTTCAGCGCCGCCAACTGCATAGTTTTGTGACCAATGTGATGTTTCCCATCTAGTGCACAACTTCCACATGTCAAAATGTGCTCTTTTTTCTCAGTCGCTTCCTCTTCTTCGTTGATTTCAAACTGATCGTTAACTCTATTGAGAACCTTCTGGTCCACAGCACAAGTGACACATATCCGGATCTTGCATGAACTCTGGCCACATTCGTCGCAAACTCCTTCTTTCAGCTTCTGAAGCATCTGAAGTTGCTTTCCAGTGCTCAGCCTCTCCGATTGGAATTTTTCCAAAAACTCCTGAAACAGTGAGTGTAACTGATAAGTGACCGTATGTTACCTTCAACTTTTCACTGATCGGTTGCAAAAGAGGTTCTGGTTCTTCAACTCCTTGCATGTACCTCAATTGATCTATAATCCGGAGCATCAGATGATTGATTGTAGTAACTATGAAAGACTCTTCTTGATTGCACTGCGGACACTTTGTCGTTGTCATCTGATCCCTGCATGAAATACAGATTGAATGTCCGCAACTTCCACTGCATGGCTTCCTGGTTGTAGTGTCTGGAAAAACAGTGGGGTCAATAACAGAAATGCTACATTCAAGATTCCCTTACCGTATTCGTGATAGCAGATGTAGCATTCATTTGAATTGAAGTCCGACTGCTCTTGCATACTTATATGATGGAATTGAGTAACAAATGGTGAGCATACAAAGCAATAGTCATTTCGAAAGACATGATAAGAGTTTGATGGGGGAGGTGCCCAATATTATTGACACAGCAACGGAAAAGTGATGCCTAAAAAAGTTGAGGACTTGTCAAAATTGTTGATAACTCTTGTCTAACTACTTTTCGGTCCAAAGCTAAACTTCTCCAAAATAACTCAGATCGATTCATTTTATGATTACAAACAATAGTTCAGTACATCATTTTTGCGGAATGAGCCATCTGAAGCCGTGGTGGGCTCCAGAAGTTGACGAAAAAGCCGATTTTGGCCTGTTTGGAGCTGTATTTAGATGGGTTCCCGGCACTTTTTTGAGGTTTTGAGACCAGTTTTGGTTAGCTTAGGATGAGTACTACCGATTCCAAAAGTATCCTGTCAAAATACTGAAAAAACAAAATTTTGAAAAAGTGTTCATTCTCCCAACCAACCCATGGGCCGTGAAAATTTTAAAAATTTTACTTTTTTCTGAATTCAGCAATAAAACAGTCAGTAAACTTTATTCATGTGATTATTACAATTTATACAGTTCATTTATCGTTAGTAACTCAATGTCATCTTCAATTCAAGCATTCAGATCCTTCTAAACTTCCAGCAGTCCTTTTTCTTTCAGCATCACCAACATAGTCGTTTTATGGTTCTCGTGCCGTTCTCCATCCAAAGCACAATCTCCACAGATTGCAATACCCTTCGCCTTCTCTATCGCTTCCTCGAAATTATCATCGATAACTTTCAGCACGATATCACCATGATCCTTCTTTAGAATGTTCTGCTCCAGAGCACATGTTACGCAAATCCGAAACTTCCGCGACCACAGACTGCACTCGCTGCAGATTCCCTCGTCGAAACGCTGGAACATCTCAAATCATGGTTAACATTCTGCCAATTCCCTACCCTTGTCTCTACATTGAACAGCTTCTGAGACGGATTCTGATCGGTTCCGGCCTGCATGCTCTTGAAATGCTTGATCAACTCCAGAATCTTATTATTGATCATTGTCACCGCAAAGGCTTCTTCTCGATTGCACTGCGGACATTTCGAGGAGACCATTTCGTGCTTGCAGCTCTCACATATCGAGTGCCCACAAACTCCGATGCATGGTTTTCGGGTTTCAGTGTCTACAAAAAGAGATTCTAACTAGTGGAAGACAGCACCGTATTTCACATACCGTATTCATTATAGCAAATAATGCATTCCGTGCTATTGAGAATAGACATGATTTCCGCTCGATTCGGTGTTGCTAAAATCTGAAAGTTGACTTTAATATTGAGTGATAGGTTGAGGAGCAGACGAATGATTGAAACCACTCGAATTGGAAGAAAAAGAAATAAACAAATGAATTGGTGTGCATGATTCACTCTCTTTTCAAAACGTAAGTTGTCCCACACCTGGGTGAGTGTGATAAGAGCACAGTTGATAGGGAGTGAGCAAGGAACTTCGCTACATTTCGAAACAAATAAAAGGAAGATGGTAAACAAAATGCTTGCTAAGGCTTAAATTGACAATGAAAGATGGTTCTGGAAGGTTTTAGATATACCAGCTGGGAACCAAAGATGACCACTGGTGATTCTGAAGAATGATAGAAACATCTCCCAAACAAAAATTCATTCAAGGAATGAGGTCCCATTTCAAAAAATAAACAACTTCAAAATCTAAAAACTGGCTACAAATATCACAGGATAACAAAAAAGAATGACACGGTTGCCCGTTTAGTTTCAAAATTGGAGATCAGTTTCTGGAGAGGTAGAAGTTGAGGCAGTGTTAGATTGTACTAATTTGATCTCCCAGCTATCATTCTCCTCATCCAACCGTTCCACTTCTTCAATGCCATCCCAATTGTCAGCACCCCCTCTGACTGCATAGATGGCGTCGTTGGTGGCGTGCAGTGTGAAGCACTTCCTCGTCCTCAGCATCGACGGCTCATCGCGCCACGTCTTCGTCAGCGGGTCAAAACTTCTGACGGACTTGAGAACGCTGTCCTCGACGTTGTTGCCAACGTCGTTCCAGCCTCCAGCCACGTAGATCCGTCCTTTGAAGGCACACGCACCGAATCCCGCACGACTGACCTGCATGTCACCGATAACCATGAACGTTGGGCCTTCAGACGTTTCAGTGAGCTTCTCAATCGGTTCTACGAAATCGTTTCCGTTGAGTCCTCCAAGAACTAAAAAATAATATGCAACAGTTAACGCTCCTTCAGTCAATCTCACCAAAAAGCTCCCCATTACACGAAACCAGAGCCGCATACGCTCTGGCATTCTGAAGACTCGGCCCATCTGTCCATGTGTTCGTTGTCGGTTCATACATCTCCACAAAACGCAGACAGTGAAGCTCATCGTTTCCTCCAGCGACATACAGCTTGTGGTTATGGAACCCCGCCGCCGCACGGGCTCTTCGATGTTTCAGACTGGCACACTAAAAGTGGAAAATTGATTATATCACCAAAGGTTCAGCTCACATCTCGTCTCAAGTTCTTATCCTTATCATACATTTCCAGCGTGTTCAGCCAACTTCCATTATTCATCCCTCCGACTATGTATATCTGACTCTTGTTACTGGCCACCGCATAATTCGACTTGGGATTTGGCATCCGGCCAACAGGTTGCCATGTGGTAGTTTTCGGGTTGAACACACCGATCAACAGCGGCTCGTGGCTATCGTTCTTCTGATTGGCGACCAGAACCAGCTCATCTGTCGGATGTACCCGTGAAGACGTAGGAAAAGCTTGATTGTTGTCCTCGACGAATTTTTTTTGTATTTGAATTTTGACGACTTGCCTTCCCAACCGTACACAAGACTGTTTAGCCACGTCCATTGTGTCGGCAACGTCGACCATGTTGTCTTCGGTACCTTCCAGATAAGACAACTTTGTTTCGCCTGACAAGCTCCTACATGTCCCGGAAACCGATTTCAGTGAATCGCTGCAATTTTGCGATTGAGTCTTCCATTCCTTATGAACTTTCGACATATCATCCTCCAGCTCGACTATCATCTGATGAACTTCACCAACTGCCATTTCGTCGAAACCGTCTCTTATCATGGTCAGAAGCTTGGTTCTATGACCCTCGTGGTTGTCGCCGTCCAGAGCACAATCTCCACAGATTGCGATACCCTTCGCCTTCTGTATCGCTTCCTCGATGTTCTCATCAATCACATTCAACACAATATTTCCTCGATCCTTCTTCAGAACTTTCTGCTCCAGAGCACATGTTACGCAGATCCGAATCTTCCGCGACCGCAGACTGCACTCGCTGCAGATTCCTTCGTCGAGACCCTGGAACATCTCAAACGGTGGTTAGCATCCTGCCGATCCAATTCCCTACCTTTGTCTCTTCGTTGAACAGCTTCTGGGGCGGATTTTGAGCGGTTCCGGCCTGCATGCTCATGAAATGCTTGATCAACTCCAGAATTTGATAATTGATTGTTGTGATTGCGAAGGCTTCTTCTCGATCGCACTGCGGACATTTCGAGGAGACCATTTGGTGCTTGCAGCCTTCGCAAATCGAGTGCCCGCATGTTCCGATGCATGGTTTTCGGGTTTCAGTGTCTGCAAGAAGATGTTCAGACTCAATAGTACAAGGAATTTTCACAAACCGTATTCAATGTAACAGATCATGCACTCTGTGCAATTGACCAGAGACATGACTGCCGCTCGATGGTATGGAAATGGATAACTGTGAGGAAATTCTTAAAATTCAAATTTAAACGAAATTATTTTGGCAGGAAAACAGTGTATCAATTGAAGGAATAAAAGAGGAAGTGGTCTTAGGCACAGAAGTGGAAGAGCGGATGGGCGGTGTTTTCGACAATGTTACAAGTGAGATTCGGAGAAGAAGATGTATTTCTATCGATCGTAAGGTAGTTTTTAGGAGAGAGTTTTTCAAGCGTTTCATGTTTCATGCATATGTGCGGCAAATGTGGTGCATTTTGATAACAAAATATTGTGAAACACTGCGAAAGACGTAAATAAGCACTGCTGGGCCAACCACCCCTTGCCTGTATTTTCCGCTTTGGAATGAGAAACAACTGATAGGAGGGGAGAGAGTGAACAGACCATGGCTGCAAGAAAAAACACGTCACCTTTAAGACTCATGTTCCTAATAATGCAAAAATGGGCATGCGGCCGGCCTGGCCAGCAGTATTTTCAGCCCTGTGGTAACGCCGTGCGGGGTGGAGCATTACAGCTACGCGTTCTGTTTCTCGCAAAAAATGATGACATTAAGGTATAGAGGGAAACGCTTATGAAGGCAAAAGCGAGTGGAACTATTATCTTTGCATCTGAAAACTGCCGCTAGCATTCAAAAACTGAAATTGGCGCGCAAGATATCTTGCACCGAAAACTACAGTAAGACGTGCATTTTTGAGTGATTTTGGGCTGTTTTCGAGTAAATTCTTGTCTAAAAAAAGCGAAAAATACAGTAAATAATTCATAAAACAGTCAAAAAACTTTAAAATGCTCGTCATACTGTAGTTTTTGCTGCGAGATATCGTGAGCGGCAATTTTGAAATGCTACGATACTATCTCAAAAGGACAGTATCGTCCGTTATCGTGAAATAGTTTTAAAGAAATGATGTTCGTTACATGTGTTGGAGCTCACAAACAATGACTATGAAGCTTTCGAAATAAAAAACAAAAACGGAGTTCAAATGATACGGTAGATGAATTGAGGAAGAACGCCAAGTTATTCGGGTGGGGGCTGAAAGAGTGATAAGCAGAAACTTGGTGATCAATTCGTTAGGACATTTTGGAGTCGGCTCTAGAATTAGAATAGAGAGATTTTAGAAGAATCCGGGAATGAAGTAGAGGAAGTATAGTTTAGATAAATCTGGAAAAAAGAGAACGGTTTGAGAAAAAGAAAGGAATTTCCAGAATGTTACATCATTATGGTATTCGGGTAACATGGCTACGACGAGTTTAGCCGGTAAGGCAATTGACAACAACAATTGAAAAAATACACATGGGTCAATTGGAAAAATCGAAAAAAAAAATATGTTAAGGTGTAAAAATTTACTTACGTAGAGAAAGGTTATGAAATGGAATTACACATTGGTCATCGTTTGCGTACGACAACTTGGAGCCCGCATTGGAAGTTTTAAAAACCGAATTATGGAAAAGGTTTCAGAACGAGATAATTTTTAAGGTCAAGGTACTAACTCTGAGAAAAAGTTATATAGGAAGATCCTTTAGGTCCTAAGCGGAAATAAAGGTCCCAAGAAAAGTTTAAAGGTCCCATGAAATAAATATTGGTCCCATCATAGAAAAAAAGGTCCCAAAAATTATGCAGGTCCCAACCGAAAAAAAGGTCCCATAAAAAGGAAGGATTATTATTTGTAAGAAGTCACATGAAAAAAAAAAGATCTCATGTAAACTTAAATTCAGTAGGTTCAGGTACTACAGTAGAACCAACTATAAAATGTTGTGATGACTAACATGGGGTGTGGGTAAGATCACAGGGGTAAGGTTTGTCTGAAACTTGGCAGAAGAGTAAAGTACAGCCCCAACAACCATGATTCAAGAGTTTTCTCTCGAGGCAGCCGAAAAACCAGTCTCTTTTCTGTAAGTATCAGTCACCAAAAGCTTATCCCATAAAAAAGGTATTGGATCCTGCCTATTGGAGCTGTAACACACCCTTCTGCCAAGTTTCAGCCAAATATATCTAATTCACTTCACACTCTAAATTCTTCATTTTCTGTAGAAAACCTATGAATAAACTCAACAGAACCGAAACAAAACAAAAATATCTGTTTACCAACACGGAAAAATATAAATTGAAGACATAAAAAATTACTTTACAATTTTCATGGGACCTTTTTACCGGTTTTGACCTGCATCATTTTTGGGACCTTTTTATTTTTCATGGGACCTATATTTATTTTTTGGGACCTTTATTTCCCGTTGGGACCGCTCACCCCGATCGAAGCCCCGATTTCTTACTGTTTTCAGGTTAACCGGGTGGTCTTCCCCGCCTGGTTTTCGCCTTCGACGGTTTGAACAGTCGCGATTACTCTATACTTTATGAAGTTCTGCCGCCTTCGGAGAGAAGCTTGCACTTTCAGAATGTGAGAATCCAGATTGAAGAAATTCAAGAAACGATTCGGATTGTGGCGAAAAGTTCGAAAAGGCTGCAAGTGCTGGAAGAGGAAATCACGGTAATGAAGATGCTTTTTCAATCTCAACGAATCTGAACCTTGACTGTTAATGGAGCTTGTTGTGTTTATATCTGATTTTTAAAAATTATTTGATGGCAGCAACTCGATTGGATCTGGAAGGATTGTACACAGTACCTGCTAAGAGGGTCCATTGGGGACTACAAATCTACTTTCGAAAGCTGCTTACGAGAACTTCATGTGGATCAAATACCAAACTCAAAGCTGAAAATCGCAACGGAAATTACGTCGTGATAACCGATTTCTTACTGTTTTTAGATTAACCTGGCGGTTTTTTTTCTGTTTTCAGGTTCGCCGGGCGGTCTCCCCACCTGGGTTTCCGCCTTCGACGGTTCTTCTCCCTACACGTTGAAAAACGGGAAATTGAAAAATTGAACGTGGACAACATAGGCGTTTTTAGAAATGAACTTGGAAAAAGGGCCTAAAACCCGAAAATTGCGCTCCTATCCGGTTCACAGAATAGGGATCACTTATCAAAACCTCTTGCACCGAGCGGGGAGAATTCCTGACCCCCCTGCGAAAGAACGACGAAAATGGTCAAGTAGTTGCTGAGAAAACGCTGCGGACACACAGACTTACGAACAGACAGACACACAGAATTTGTCGTTTTGTAATAGTAAAGATTAGGGAGCTTTGCTCCCCAGGTTTCGGCTACAAACTTGTGTCTTCCCAAAACTTGTGATCGGATACTCCAAAAACGGAATCAAAAAGTGCATTTTGAACCAAGTTATCCCTTCTGGGAAAGTGCGCGCTCCCAGAAATGAACACTTTGGTGTTCATTCCACTCACGTCACTCGCCTCCCAATGAACATTTCTCCCCTTGCTTTTTCTGATTTATCGAAAAGGGGAGGCAGATTTACGTGAAATCCAGAAATGAAGACGCCCTAATCGAGTGTCAAAAACCCAACTTTTTGAGAAATAGGGTATAACTCGCTTCAAACTCAACTTTGAGAGCCCACTCATCGAGAAATCGAGTGGCCCGCAAATTTCACCTACTTGGGGGTCATCACATAGCGATTGCAGTTAAAACCCAGGGCGATATTAACGGCCAATTCTAGGGGACATTTTTATGGGAAAAATTTTTTACACTTTTTGACGCTTCCCTCCCCTTTTTGTCATTCACCATACGTATTGTTTTTCCAGAGAGGGGCAGGTACGCTCCCCAGTAACTTGTGTCTCCTTGCGTGTTTAGCATCTCCTTGAAATTTGTAATCAATGGTTCAAGAACGGTCTCAAACAGAGTAGTTTGAGCCAAGTTGGGCAGCGATGGAGCCCTGGGGGCAGGTGCGCGCCCCTGGGAATATACGGTCACGTCTTCATTTCTAAAAGCTGACGGCATCTGAAGGAATAAAGACGTCACGTGACACCTCTCTATTCATTTCAACGCTTCCCCAACTCTAACGTGTACTTATCGCCATACTTATTGTTTTTCCAGAGAATACATATTTTTTTCCAGAGATCAAATAGCTTTTAAAAAATTAAATGATAAAAACAACAAGCTTTATTCACAGCAAATGTTCAGATTCGTTGAGATTGAAAAAGCATATTCATTTCCATGATTTCCTCTTCCAGCACTTTCAGCCTTTTCGAACTTTTTGCCACAATCCGAATCGTTTCTTGAATTTCTTCAATCTGGATTCTCACATTCTGAAAGTGCAAGCTTTTCTCCGAAGGCGGCAGAGTTTCATGAAGAAGAAAATAATCGTTAAGGGACACTTTAACTTCTTCAAATAACGCATACAAAGTTTCACAAATGTCCGTTGCATCATCTTCTAGATCTTCTATCTTCTGGGTCACTTTCTCAATTACTTCATCCTCAGCAAACTTGATCTTCATCCTCGACACCGGCACCGTTTTGTGACCTATGTGTTGAACTCCATCCAGTGCACAGTTCTTACAAATTACCATTCCCTCGAGCATCCTTTTCGCTTCCTCCGCATCATTGTATTCAATGACTTCGAACCGATCGCCAATTTTCCTCAGTACTTTCTTATTCACAGCACAAGTGACACAAATCCGTATCTTGGGTGCTTTTTTGCCACACTCGTCGCAGAATCCTTCCTCGAGATTCTGTAGCCTCTTGAGCTTCTCCTCCGGGCTCAAAGTTTTCAAGTACATCCTTTCGAATTCATCCTGAAAATAGTTAGTGTCAATGATAAAATCACAGTTGTTTCCACCTTCATCTTATCAAAATTCGTCGTCTTTTTGGTTCTTTTCGAGTCTTCCGTGTTTTGTGAGATCAAATCGTCAACTATCCTAAGCATCTGATGATTCACAGTTGTCATTTTGAAGGCGTCTTCTCGATTGCAATGAGGACACTTTGAGGATGTTAGTTGGTTTTTACAAGCTTCACAAATCGAGTGCCCGCATGTTCCGATACATGGTCTTCGGGTATTGGTGTCTGGAAAAAAAAGGTTCTAGGGGGATTAAAAGAGTCCCAAACCGTATTGGTTGAAGCAGATGTCGCAGTCATCTGGATTCCTCACGGATGAGAATGTCATGATCTGAAAAGTTGAATTTTAAAGTTGCAAGGTGGTTTTTTGGTTTCTGAATCAAATAGAAAACTGTGGAGAGCTCCAACAAGAGCATAGAATATTGATAACGAAAGTGAGCAAAAACCCAACTTTCATATTTCCAACCATTGACTGATAAGGAAGAATTGTGAAAAATCGATTGATTTCGACACACCCAACGTCATGACAAACAACTTTTCACTCTTATATTTGCAACCAAGAAAAGAAGGAGACAGTTGTAGGGAAAGGAAGGGGATGTGAAAAACAAGAGAAGACAAGTTTTCGAAGTGATATGGAGAAAAAGGGTGACAGGGGGGATGAATACAGTGCGCCCAATAATGATAGAACCTCCTTCATTTCTAACCGATTGGGCGAACTAGGTCAGATACGAAAAATCTAACTATAGAGTTCGATTTGTCATGGCCTGAAATCCCCACATAACAATTTTCATAGTGACCCACGTGACCTAGATACTCGAAAAACCGTTTTCACGCTGCCCAATAATGATAGAGCCCCCCAAAAAACGCCATTTTTTCGAAATTTTTGGTGATTTTGAAGAACATTTAGGTGCCAAACGATCTCCATTGTGGTCCTAATGCACCTTTTCGCATGTCTGACACTTCTCCGCTTGCTACCGACCCGTTTTGAGAAACCTTCAAAATCTGACTTTTCAACTTTGAGGTGGCTAAATCCGAGTTTTTCAAAATGGGTCGGTAGCAAGCGGAGAAGTGTCAGACATGCGAAAAGGTGCATTAGGACCACAATGGAGATCGTTTGGCACCTAAATGTTCTTCAAAATCACCAAAAATTTCGAAAAAATGGCGTTTTTTGGGGGGGGGGGGCTCTATCATTATTGGGCAGCGTGAAAACGGTTTTTCGAGTATCTAGGTCACGTGGGTGCATCGATCACTATGAAAATTGTTTTGTGGGGATTTCAAAACATGACAAGTCGAACTCTATGGTTAGATTTTTCGTATCTGACCTAGTTCGCCCAATCGGTTAGAAATGAAGGGGGTTCTATCATTATTGGGCGCACTGTATGAGAAATGAGGAAACGAAGAAGAACGTAGCAACTCCCGAAGACGTTTATCTTTTTCGCTGTAAGACCCAAAACACGTTACAATTTCATTACAATTAGATAAATCCTTCATCTCGACAAATCCATCATTCTCTGAAGAAGTTTCTTTGTGGTACTATTGCTGACGTCCCTGATGTCTGTTGGTGATGCCGTGGTCAGTTCTTTGGCTTCAGCATCTACGGCTTCTAGTTTGACAATTGGCTGGTTGTATTCACGGTATTGTTTGAAGAATAGGTTTTTTTCTCACCGCTTTCGAAACCTTGAACTCTCTCTGCTTTTACACCTGAATGTGACAGTTCCATTGACCATCTTTGTCAAAGCTTCTTTAAAGTCCAGATACAGTTAAGCCTTTGGTGAAGTGTATAAGTTTGACAAGTTTGTTTTAGCGGATGTTCATCAGTTTAAGGGACCCCTTGAAGTTCTTTAGCTAGCAACAATACCTAATTGCAAGTAAGATCATTTTCGAAACAAAGCTTCATTCATGTGATTACAAATCAGACAGTTTATTCAGAAACTCCATGACATCTTCAGTTCGAGCCTTCAGATTCTTTTAAACTTCCTACAGTCCTTGTTCTTTCAGCATCGCCAAAATACTTGTTCTATGGCCCTCATGCCGTTCTCCATCCAAAGCACAATCTCCACAGATTGCAATGCCCTTCGCTTTTTGTGTCGTTTCCTCGATATTATCATCAATCACATTCAGCACGATATCTCTTCGAACTTTCTTCAAAACTTTCTGTTCCAAGGCACATGTTACGCATATTCGAAGCTTCCGCGACCTCTGACTGCAGTTGCTGCAGAATCCTTCGTCGAGACCCGGAACATCTCAAACGGTGGTTAACATTCTGCCAATTCCTTACCTTTTTTCTCTTCATTGAACGTGGGTCCGGCCTGCATGTTCTTGAACTGCTTAATCAGCTCTAGCACCTGATAATTGATTGTTGTGATTGCAAAGGCTTCTTCTCGATTGCACTGCGGAAATTTTGAGTAGAACATTTGGTGCTTGCAGCTCTCACGCAAATGAATGATTCGAACCACAACGCGAGATGCCTCTTACCTGTGTAAGTGTGATAAGAGCACAGTTTATTAGGGGTGAGCAAGGAATTTCGCTACATTTCGCAACAAATAAAAGGAAGATGGTAAACAAAATGCTTGCTCAGAGTTAAATTGACAATGAAAGATGGTTCTGGAAGGTTCTAGATATACCAGTTGGGAACCAAAGATGACCACTGGTGATTCTGCAGAATGATAGAAATATCTCCCAACCAAAAATTCATTCAAGGAATGAGGACCCGTTTCAAAAAATAAACAACTTCAAAATCTACAGACTGGCTACAAATATCACAGGATAAAACAAAGAATCACAAGGTTGCAAGTTCAGTTTCAAAATAGGAGATCAGGAAAGGTCGGCGGAAGTTGAGGCAGTGCAAGCTTGTACTGATTGGAGGCTCTCCCATCTCTGATTATCCTCATCCAACCGTTCCACATCTTCAATGAGTTCCCAGTTGTCGGTATATCCTCTGATTGCGTAGATGGCCTCGTTGGTGGCGTGTAGGGTGAAGTACTTTCTCTTCTTCTGCATCGACGGCTCGTCGTGCCACATTTTGGTCTGTGGATCGAAACTTCTGACGGACTTGAGAACGCTGTCCTCGGCGTTGTTGCCAACGTTATTCCAGCCTCCAGCCACGTAGATCCGTCCTTTAAAGGCGCATGCTCCGAATCCCGCTCGACTGCCTTGCATGTCACCGATAACCTTGAACTTTGGACCTTCAGATGTTACAATTAGCTTTTCAATCGGTTCCACATAGCCTTTTCCGTTGAATCCTCCGAGAACTGAGAAAGACTATCAAAGATGAAAAGATATATGTCACTACTCTTACCATAAAGTTCTCCACTGCAAGACACTACTGCAGCATCAGCTCTGGCGGTCTGAAGCTCCGGCCCGTCCATCCAATTGTTTGATGTCGGTTCGTAGACCTCTACAGAACGCATATAGCGGAAGTGTCTGTGTCCACCAGCTACAAACAGTTTGCGATCGTGGATTCCAGCAGAGGGACAAGACCTTGCATGCTTCATGCTGGAGCACTGTAAATTGAGAAAGCTTGTGTTTAGAATAGCTCTATGAATACTAACATTTTGTATAGTGTTAGTGAGCCTATCATACATTTCCTGCGAGTTCAGATATCTTTTCTTCGTAGTTCCACCAACAATGAATAGCTGGTCTTTGAAGCTGGCTGTCGCATAGTCGGACTTTGCTTTCGGAATTCTTCCCAGTGATCCCCAAGATTCTGATTTCATGCCCTTTTGAATGTCAACTTGGAAAATTCCAATCAGCAAAGGTTCCTTGTCACGTATCTTCCTGTCGGCGACAAGTACAGAATCAGGTGTCACGAAGAAGCTAGCAGACTGTGGAAACGCCTTCTTGTTCTCCTTGACCCATTTTGTCCGCTCGTTGAATTCTTTCGACTGTAGAGCAAAGCGATGGCACAATCCTCTCAGCACTTTCATTTCATCGCGACTCTTTTGAAAAGCTGTGTTCCTTTCCGGAGAACAAAAGTTTTTCGGAAAACGTTGGAAACTTCTCATAGAGTTCGTAACGTTTTTCTCTACATTGGAAAGAACCTCTTCTAGGGCTTCCAATTCCTCTTGGAAATTTTTCTCTCTCAGTCCCACGGTCAATTCACGACGCATGGTATCGTACAAACTTGTCGGGAGCTTGGTCAATATTATGTTCTCGTGGCCCTGGTGGCGTTCTCCATCGATAACACATGTTGCGCAGATTACATTGCAAATCGCCAACTCCTGAACTTCCAAGCTGTTGTGAGTGGTTGTGTCCAGCACAAGTTCTCCATTTTCTTTCTTCAGAATCTTTTGTTCGAAACAACACTTGAGACAGATCCAAAGTTTCTTGGAACGATCCGTGCACATGCTGCAGGTGCCGATGTATTTCTGAAAAACAGAAACTAGAGGTAGCTAATGTACAATTTGAATCTTTATCAAATACCTCTATAGATTCTCTTGGTGTCTTCTCTGGCTGCGAAGATTTTCCGAAAAATGGCAACGGTGGTGGAGGTGGTAAATAACCTGGCCGGGTGTCAAACGCATTTTTTTCATTGCACTTTGGGCAGTCTAATGATGGCAGCTGATCCTTGCAGCTTTCGCACACGATGTGCTGGCATGTTCCATAGCAGGGCTTCCGAAATAGAAAGTCTGAACAGTGACTAATTAGACTTTCATGATTTCATTCGAAGAACCGCATATGGCGTTGCAAATCATACACGCAGACATTCTTTCCAGCACGGCAAGTTGATAACTTGTTGTTGTGATAACGCGCTTTTTGAACTGGAGAGCTTTGAATCCGATTAAACACCTTCCAAGCAAGTTTTGATTCCAAGCAAAAACTGGAATTGAAAATTACAACGGTGGCAAGTAAGAACCTTTTGAATTTAGCAATATATCAATCGATTAAATCATGTTTTCAGGCCCAAACCGCCCGTATGATTGTGAAATATCTGGCAGATTGGAAAATGTTATGAAATTTTTTCAGACCGCGAAACTGACACCAAATTGTGTCCAATCGGAAGGTATGGACTGATAAGAAAGTGACGGAAGGAGAGAAACCAGACAAAAAAGAAGGAGGAATAGAGAGAACGAGAAGTTTCTAGAAGGAATGTTAGGTCAAAAGTGTTCAAATCATATTGTGAAGGTTTTTCGAAAAAACTTGAAGGTTGGCAATTGGCGAAAAATACAGATTCATCGATGGAAATGGGACGTCTTCAGAATACCATTTACTTCCTTGTCCATATTGTCAGATTTTTCTAGATCAAGGACCTTAAAAGGAAACCGACAAGATAATATGATCAAGATAAATATATTCTTAGGTATTTTAATGTCAATGAAGGATTTTCTGTTTTATAATGGGCATATCAATGAATTCATTTTTGCTCACTCTTAAGTTGTTTTTATCGTACATTCACTGTCAGGAAGACAGAGATGATGACAAATGAAAAATTGAATTTCGAAGTGGTAAATTCAAATAATGTTACCCAATTGAAAACTTCAGGGAGAATAAATACGGTGTCGCAAGTTAAAGGCAACTGGGAAAATTCAGTAATCCGATTTTTGAGTTTCTGTAGCCCTGGAAACTCATATAAGAAATTTGAAACTCATAGGGCTGATAGAAATGCGCTCCATTGAACCTTCGAAGGCGTCGGTCAGGTCCGGCGTTTAGCCGTTCTTTCATTTGGATTATGCAAATCTGTTCTTCTCAGTGTTCACTTCAAAACAACTTATAAAGGGTCCTGGAAACTACAACAAACGATTGCTAACTCTTGACTGATAAAAGTAATAGTTTCATTCTTGTTTGCAAGGAAATGCGTCAACTGGAAGGTAAGTAGACAACAGAATTACACATTCAGATGCATTTTTTATTAACAACAATTTTGTGAAAGTTTTTTTAAATCAAAGCCTGCTGTCGCTTCAAGCTCTCTTCGACGAGTTGTAGAGTATCGTACACCTTCAAAATCTCCTCCTTCACATTTTCCAAGTGCAGCCTTCTTTCCGTTTCAGGAAGAACTTCTTCAACATCCAAATAGTTCCTTAGTGACTCGAAAACATTTCTCAACACAATTTCCAGCTTTCGGTATGTACTTCCGGCATAACTTTTCAATCTCGCATCACAGTTCCTGGTCTTCAGCGTCGCCAACCTCACCGTTTTGTGATCCACATGATTCTCTCCATCAAGCAGGCAATTGCCACAAATCAAAACTTTTTCCCGTCTCTTTTCCTTCAGGTCTCCAATTTCCAAAATATCGTCTGAATTCCTTAACACTTTGTGATCAAGACCACATGTAATGCAAATCCTGATTTTCCGTGTTTTTTCTCCACATTCATCACAGATTCCTTCATCGAGATTCTGATCCCAAAGTGGTGGAAGATTTTTTCCAATATTACTGAGTACACTCTCAAGTTTTCTCTGAAAACAACGTCTGATTATTAATAATACATCAGTTAAAACCATTGCAGAAAGCATTTCCAATGTAGCATCAGTAGCTCGTCTACATTTGAACATCATAAGATCGACATCTGATTCTAGAGGTCCGATATCTAGAAAAGTACGATTTTAAAGCCTTCTTGGCTTTCCTGACCGTTTTCATTTTTGCAAATGTTGGAAGCCGGGACTTTGGCACGATGACGAATAAAGTCTATTAGGCTCATTTCTGAAAAAAGAAAGCGTCCCAAAGTGAAATTGCGAAATATGTATGTTAGTAACAGGAAAGTGACTTCAACCGCTCACAATGTTTGTTGATAAGAAATAGCGCTATTGCTATCCGTAAAATTGTTGAAGGCGACGCAAACGAGACGCAGACAAGTTGAGGAAACGACTAGAGAAAGTTTTTGAAAGATCGGGGGTTGAATACAACGATTAACGAAAAAGAAGTGGAGATTTTTGGGTCTCGCAGCGAAAATGTTAAAGGAGAGAAGCTTTAAATAGTTTGTTCATTAGAGCGCATTCGCACTCCTCGTGCTTCATCTCGACAAATTTATCATCCTCTGAAGAAGTTTCTTAGTGGTACTATTGCTGAGGTCACTGATGTCTGTTGGTGATGCTACGGCCAGTTCTTTGGCGCTTTTCAACTTTTGAAGGCAGTCGTTCTGAAGACTGCTAAATTGATAAGGAATTCCAACAATCATTACCATAAGCTCCAGAAGAGCATATTTATCAGCCAATAGTATCTTGAATTTCATTGGAACTTTATGATTCGTGTCTTTCATCAAAACTTGTTCAATCTTTCTCTTGAGAATGGGCATGTCGAAATAGGTCACAAGTTCCAAAAGTTCTTGAGCATTGTCCACTGGAAATAGGGAAAAGTTTGTGGAAAAAGGGCTATTTGAACTCACAAGTGACATCAGTTTGATGATAGAGGACATCTAAAAGTTCCTGGAAATCATCAGCATCTACAGCTTCTAACTTGACAATTGGCTGGTTGGATTCACGGTATTGTTTGAAGAATAGGTTATTGAAAAAGGTGGAGAAACTGGCAAGGAGCTGGAAAAAAGAGATTTTGAAAAGTTTGGAACTGCAGAATCCTCAGAATTCTAAGAACCCTCCGAATCCTCAACTCACCGCTTTCGAAACCTTGAATTCTCTCTGCTCCACCTCCAAAACCACATCATTATAAACCTCATCCACCGTGAAATCCATCATCTTTTCTGGCATCGCAATGTACATTGTGACATCACACCTGAATGTCACAACTCCATTGACCATCTTGGTTTGAGCTTCTTTAAAGTCCAGATGCAGATTCTCGACGCGTCCAGCCATAAATTGAGACAGTTTTCGACAATGGGTCCACGTGGAAATGAGAGTTTCCGTGGGGGAAACATAGAAGAGATTGGCTTCAACAGAGATTCGATTGCGCTTTTCAGCGACTTTATCCTCGTCAAAAATGACTTGGATTGTGTAGTCTTTGGAACCGATATCGCGGTAGACACGGAAGAACCTGAAGAATTTACAGTTCAGGTCGAAATCGGCCGAAGTAGGCCCAATCTAGGTCAGACCTACTGAATCTAGGTCAAAACGGGCTTGGTTTTGGTGAGGTTTGGGTGACCAATTTAGGTCAGCATAGGCCAAATCTAAGCTAAGAAAAGGTTCAATGTAGGTCAGAATAGGCTTCATCTTAAGCCAAAAAAGGCTCAAATTAGATAAATACATACATTTCAAGTTTTTAGGCTCAATCTAGGTCACAGTAGGCTTGATCTCAAATCGGACTTGACCAAATTCAAGCCAGAATTATCACAAACGTAGCCCAAAGATTCTGAAGACTTCTGAAATCAGTTTCATGAAGGTTCCAGAAGAATGATCTTATCTAAACGTTCACAACTCATGTTGGATCAAATTTAGGTGAAAAAAAACTCAATCTAGGTCAAAATTTGCCTTTCTAAAGCATTCTGGAAGCTTCTGAAGCCAATTCTACTCAAAATTTCCAATAAAAACTCACCAATCAACACCAAAATGCCTCTCGGCTGTACTCTTATACATGATAAGATTTTCGAAATCTTTGACTTGACAAGTCATTGAAAATGTCTTTGTTTTCCTGTTCTCACGAAATTTATTGGATTTATTACAGGAACGAACATGGGTCATTTTAACTGGGTAACAGGGTAACATGGCAAATATCAATAATGGTAGGCACACGGAGAGATCGTGATGGTGGCGGAGGTGCAGACGGTTAGAGATTCGGGTCACGGACCATACCGGCGAGTCACCCGATGGGTCCCGCGACGAAAACTGTTTCTAGCGGGAATACGGCTTATGGGGAAGGTTTTAGCACTTTTTCTAATAAGCAAAGTTGGAAAAAGTGCCAAAATCTTGCCTAGAAACCGTATTTCAGCCAGAAATCATTTTCGTGGCGAGACCCATCAAGTAGTTTGTCACTAGAACCGGCGAAATGACATTTGGCTTGAAATCACTCAATTGAGCTCTTGTTTGGGCTCATCTGATCTTCAAAGTTCGGGCTCTCTATTATTGCCGTCCCGCGACGAGTCACCTGGTGGGTCTCGCCACGAAAATGGTTTTTGGCTGAAATACGGCTTCTGGACAAGGTTTTGACATTTTTTCTGATAAAAACCGGTAGAATCACATGATTTCAGTCGTTTCCAACCAAATTCCAGCAGTTTCTACCGTTTTTTCGAGAAAAATGACTCAAAAAGCGCCAAAAACCCAAACAACTCGTTATTTTTCCCTGAAAATCGGTAGAAACTGCTGGAAACTGATAAGAAATGATTGAATTTGTCTATTCTGACCGGTTTTTAACGTAAAAAGTGCCAAAAACTTGTCCAGGAACCGTATTTCAGCTAGAAACCATTTTCGTGGCGAGACCCATCGAGTAGGTAAAATGACATTTGGCTCAAAGTTGCTCGATTGAGCTCATGGGAAATTTCATAAAGTTTATTATTAATGATAGCACATATCAACTGATTATCCTTATCACTTAATCACTCCGAAACCGCATCCTCTCTTCCATATCAGCTGCATTGAACTCTCTCCTCTCGACTTTTCGGTATTCCCGACACGTGGAAATTGTGTTTGGGGATTCACTTCGGTAGTACATCAGAGCGGATTCCTCGACGCCAGGGCGGTCTTCTGCAAGTTGATAAGTGATAAGGTTTTATATATATAAGGTTGATAAGTGATAAGGTTTTATCACTTACTGATAAGAACTTTAACTTACGACAAGAGTTCCTCAAAAAGCAGAAAATCGCCAAGAAGCATCCAAAGATCAGAAGCAGCAAAATGAGGAAAGCAGCTGATATGACAACGACAGGGATATGGCTTATCACTTCTCGGAATCCCATATCACATTTGAAACTGCCCTGTTCGTCGAAACCGCAAGTCTTGAGTCGGGGTTCTATCATTTCATTTTCGGATTGGGTCACTGGGATTAGGGTCCATCGGGGGTCTTTTTCGGTGCGGAGAGGGTAGTTGACATAGCCACCGTAGACTTTGCCGTCGCCGATTCTGGAAGAGGATTCTGAATTTGAAGGCTTCAGAATCCAGAATCTACTCTTCAGTTCATCAGAAGAGCCGAAGAAGCTCTTAGAAGATGTCAGAAGGCTTCAGAAACACAGAATAGCTTTCTAGAAGGTGCCAAGATGCCTCAGAAGCTCCAGAAGCCCTTAGAAGACGTTAGACGCTCCAGAAGCCCTTGTCAGAAGTTTCACAAGCCATTAGAAGACGTCAGAAGCTTCAAAAAAGCCCTCAGAAGACGTCAAAAGTTTCAAAATCCTTCAGAAGACGACAAAAGCTTCAGAAGCTCAAATCATATAGACCTTCAGAATCCAGAAGCCTTCAGGAATCTTCAGAAGGCCAAAAACAGAATCCAAGCCAATTCTGACACTTCTGAAGCTTCTGGTGCCTTCTGGAGACTTCATGGGCCGAAATGATGTACTGAAAGTTTGTTCAGGAGGGCAGGAACTTCTGATTTGTTCACTGGTCTTCAAGATTCAGAAAGCTCCAGAATCCCCACGTCATCTGAATCCCCTAAAAACTCTGAAGACCCCTATCCAAAAGTTGCCCCTTTTCCTAATCAAATCAGACTAACCACTTCAATCCCAGTCATTCTGAGCAAGAACAACAAAGAGAACACGTTTTCCTCAGATTCGTCATGAATAGAAATACGAGAAGTTATGTAGGTCAAAGCGGGAATTGCTAAGCCTAAGTGTCAGGTGATCGAATAGAAGATTGCGAAATAGGTGAGGGTGAGAGGGATTGCGAAATAGCGATGAGCAAGGCTATGGAATAGCTGGGATTCTGGAGATTCCGAAGATTCTGACGATTCTGAGGATTTTGGAATCCAAAGAATTCAGAAGCTTCTGGATTCTGGAGCCCTTGGATTCTGGAATTCTTCATGAGATTTTGAAGACTTTGAAATTCAAAGGATTCAGAAGCTGCTGGATTCAGAAGCTTGTGGATTCTGAAGAATCTGAAGATTCTGAAGCTTAAAGGATTCTGGAGCCCTTGGATTCTGGGGATTCTGAAGGTTCTGAAGTTCCGAGGATTCAGAAGCTTTTGGATTCTGAAGATTCTGAAGTTTTAAAAGATTCAGAAGTCTTTGAAATCTGAAGCTTCTAGATTCTGGATATTCTGAGGATTCTGAAGGTTCTAGGATTCAGAAGCTCAAAGGATAGAGAAGCCTCTAGATTCAGAAGATTCTGGATTCTAAAGATACTGGATTCTGAAGCTCTTGGGTTCTGGAGCCGTTGGATTCAGAAGCCTTTGGATTCTGAGGATTCTGAAGATTCTGAAGTTTCGAAGATTCAGAAGCTCAAACGTTTCAGAAGGGTCTGGATTCTGGAGCCCTTGAATTCTGGAGACTCTGAGAATTCTGAGGAATCTGAGGATTCAGTAGCCCAAAGGATTCAGAATCCTTCAGATTCAGAAGCTTCTGGATTCCGAAGATTGTGGAGATTCTGAGAATTCTGAGGGCTCTGAAGGTCCTAAGATTCAGAAGCATTTAGATTCAGAAGCTTTGGGATTCTGAAGCCTTTGGTTCCTGGATCCCCTAGCTTCTTGGATTCTGAATCCCATTCTAGAATTCTGACTCTCTCACCTGAATTCCCCATTCCTCTTCACTTCCTCCGGCGTCAACGCAGCTGTGATATAATACGGAACATGATCCGCTTCAGAAGTTGTCCTATCAGCCAGCTTTGTGATATCAATAGGTGCCAGGTCATACGGTCGACTGTCCACTACTATCATGTATCTCCTGAAAGTCTCTCATCACTTCCCTTATCAGTCTGTTATCATACCAAACATCCGCCAACTGGGGCACTTTTGCACTTTGAACATCGATATCCCGCTGCCTCGTGTAATCGCCCAAATGGCTGACCAACTCATTCGGCGGGTTGATCGAACAGACTCTTTCCAGAAGATTCCACTGGCGAAGAGTCACCGGGGACCAGCGATTCCAGACGTTGTCTACTCTGGCGCGGATTTCAAATTTGTATTCACGGGGTCGGTGGAGCAGGTTGAAGATTAGAGCGCACTTCCACTGGCACTCGAATTTCGGGCATTTTAGGAGATCATCAGTGAGCTCTTCAGTGAGCTTGGTGGTATTTCGGTGGGTGTACTTGATCTGGAATAGGTGGGAATTGGTTGGAATTAGTGGAAATTGATGCAGAAGACGCCAAGGAGCTTCAGAATCCTTCAGAATCCAAAATCTTGAAGTCTCCAGAAGCCTAGCCTAGCCTGGAAGCCTGGAAGCCTGGAAGCCTGGAAGCCTGGAAGCCTGGAAGCCTGGAAGCCTGGAAGGGAAGCCTGGAAGCCTGGAAGCCTGGAAGCCTGGAAGCCTGGAAGCCTGGAAGCCTGGAAGCCTGGAAGCTTGAGGCCTGGAAGCCTAAAAGCCTGAAAGCCCGAAAGCCTAAAAGCCAAAATTTGATCTCTGAATTCGAATTGTCTCTATTTCTCTGCACCCTCACCGTATTTACACACCCTATCCGCATTTCTTCCTCAGCGCTAAATTTAAACTGAGCAACATGATTCTGTTGTCTACATACCTCCCAGTTGACGCATTTTCTTGCTAACAAGAATCAAGCTATTACTTTTATCAGTGAAGAGTTAGCAAATTTTTTCGTGATAACTTCAATTTCGTTAACTAACAAGAGGAGCAAGTAAGCAATTAGCAAGTGAAAATGATGAATCACAACTTTTTTGCTTGAAAATGTGGAAGTGATAAGGATGGTTTTGAAGTGAAGACTGATTACGATAGATTTGGAATATCCAAATGAAAGAACACTAAACCCAAGGGATACCTTTGAAAGTTCAATAGAGCGCACTTCCATTAGCCCTAGGAGGAGTGTGCAGAGCTACAGTAACCCAAACATTAGATCAATGTGTCTTCCCAATTGTCTCAAACTTTTCCAAGTGCCACAGTAACCCAATTCCTTCCCTTTTGTCTTTCCCAAACTCTCACCTGATACGAGATTATCCTATTAGCTAGCTTCAACGGCTGGAACACGATTGATACAGCGAAATCTGTCTCAACAACGATTCTGGCTTCAGCGACTCCGTATTCTCCCTGAAATTGTTCACTTTTGTTCAATTTTAAGCTCTAAACGACACAGAAATTGGCATTTTTAGGTCTGATTTTGCTCAATTTTGCTCATTTTGAGCCCTGAAGCTTCCAAATTGCTGTCCTAGACCAAAATTGACAAGCTATTGACTCAAGTTCCTGAGTTCTTAGCAACAAATTTCACAAAAACTCAGGAACCCCGACGCTTCCTGACCAGTGGGCGTGTCTAGACCGATTCCTATAAATACACATCTTCTCCGAATCAAATCTCACTTGTGACATTGTCGAAAACACCGCCCATCCGCTCTTCCATTTCTGTGTCTGTGACCATTTCTTCTTTCCCTCCTTCAATTGATCATCCGTCGTTGTGATAGTTATATTGTAAGTGCTGGATGGTAATAGATTATCCACAACGAATTCATGAGCTTTTCCGGGTTCTCCAACAGCTGAATTCTCGATTTCTTTGAAGATTCCCGATGGGGAATGGAGGGTTTTGGCTTTGATCTGCAAAGAGGGTAGGGTTACTGTAGCTAGAAGAGTCTTTCTTGTTTTCGGTTAGAATTTGGCTCAAATTGAGCAAATCTGGAGAGTTCAGGATTACTGTAGCTAGCAAAATCTTGCTCATTTTCTGTTAGAATTGAGCTCAAAATGAGATTACTGTAGCTAGCCAAATTTTGCTTATTTTCGGTTAGAACTTGGCTCAAATTGAGGAAATAGAGCTCAAGTTTGAGCAATTGAAAGTCAATGAATCCTAAAATCAGTCTGTAACATCTGAAAATGATTTTTTTGGATTCAGATGATGAACGTCATCTGAATCATGACTAAAGACTTTTGAATAGTATCAGCTTGGTTTCTATTCAATTGAACTCGAGATTACTGTAGCTAAACCGTAAGCCAAAGTTTGAATAATTTCCAGTCAATGAGATCTAAAACCGAACTGTTTCTTTACAAAATTGAGCTCAAGTTCGTCTAGACCCATTTTTTTTCGAAATTTCTCGAGTTTGGCCCAAAACAGCCAATTCGAGCTCTAACTTTGTTTATTTCAATGTCAATGAATCCCAAAATCAGTCTGTAAAATCTAGGAATGATTCCTTAGGATTCAGATGATGAACGTCATCTGAATCATGAGAAAAGCGTTCTGCTTAAACGGTCGAGTTCCAGCGCAAATAGCAAGTTCAGTACGACACTCCGAAATCCCGGTGTTCATATCTCGCGAACCTTTGAAGATAGAAAAAAGTTGTCAACTACAAAAATTTTCCTTAGCAAAAACTGATAAAAGTTTCAATTGACAACTTCTTTCCATCTTCAAAGGTTCCATAGATAACCAACCTAAACTTGCAAACCATTATGTAAAACCCTCCAAATTTCAAAATCCTCGAAATTTCGAGAACTTTAACTACAATGTAGCGAAAAGTACAGTAATCTTATCATCTTTCATTGGCACACATAGTTTTGCATTTGCATTGAAAATTCTATATAAATCGTCATGCCATTTTAGTATTAGCAATGCAACACTGACCTACATATTCTATTTCCCTTCTCTACCGTAATCCTCTTCTTCCTCTCTCCATTCATTGCTAACTTACCGTAAACTTTGAATTAACTTTCGTCAACCAATTAGCTGGCCAGTAGACCGTCAGCGAGTTCGGAGTTCTGGCCCTAAGCTTCAAGATATTAGCTCCATCGGTGTCCAAAGTGGCAAAAGTGCTCCAGACCTTGTTACCGTAACCATAGCTTGTGCCAGCTTGTACAGTAACATTGTAAGCGGTTCCAGGTCTCAATTTATCAATCGATAATCGAGTGAGAGGAATTGGTACGGTAATGGATCTCTTGTTAGTTGAAGTGTTGCCGGAGAGATCGTAGACTTTGACCTGAATAGAATTGACATAGGTTTCATATAAAGAAGAACTTACCAAATGCTGAGTAATGATAAAATGATGTCCAGCTTCTAGAACAACTGGTGGAATCCAAGAGACTTCCAAAGATTCATTCTTCCTGTCCATCAGGGTCAAATCGGTAGGGGCGTGGAGCCATGGAAGGGCTTAAATGTCGCGACATTGTTAAATTTATCATTAGACAAACTTCCGTGGGAAGTGAACTTTCAAAGCAATACTTCAAATTCCAAGCCCCAGTGATAACATCAATCAATGTTATCAATGGTTGTAAAGGAAGGTAAATAAGAAAAAAAAAACGTATATACTTTTTTTATTTATTATTTTTTTTTTTTTTTGGATTTCGAGAGTTAATGAATTAGAAAAATTCTTTAAGTTTACGAAGGAAATTAATCTTCAAATAAAAGTTAGAGTTTCTTATCAGTATAGATTGTTTACTCCGTCTAAGAGTGAGCAAGACTGATAGCATTGATAGAAGTTTTTACTTTTTTGATGAGAGCAGTTTCCTCACTCTACGAGTCCTGAGGAACATGACTTCCGATAGTGAGCTTTATATAAAAAAAAAAACTTATCAATGAGTTGACTTGTAGGCAACATTTCTCTGTACTTTTTTCTGTATTTTCCACTAGAAACCTAACTGAAAAATTGCTAGGTGAGTTGTTTCGGTGGAGCGCACTTTTAACGGATCTAGTGGTTCATTACATTTTAGACAATCATAAGACTTTCGAAAATGTTACACTGACCTATTTCAAGACATTTCCCAATACTTCGATGACAAATTTATTTTGCTATCTACATAACTTTACGTTGACTTTTCTTTAGTCATTCTTTTTTTTTGTCTGCTGGCTGGCATTTAGTTTTTTTTTTTTTTTGAAATTTTTAAGTCTTACCCGCTAAGCTCGTCGTTGCCATGTTACTCGAATACCATAATGACGTTTCGTTCTGGAAATCTCTTCTTTTTTTCAGATTCTACAAAACCTTCCTCTACTTCCTCCCGGATTCATCTAGAATTGTAGAATCTCTCGGTTCTGCTTCTAGATCCGGTTCAACGCTGTCACGACGTCACGGTTAAAAAACTATACGGATAATTTCACAAGAAAGAATCCATATAGGAATCGTGGAAATTCAATCGAAACATTTTTTGATTGTGAGTTTTTCAGTCGCTATGTAGATTTACGATGTGTTTCAGATTGCCAATTTTTAAAAAACTTCACAAGAAAGCATTCATATAGGAACTACTCACCTGGAAAACTTCAACTGATAATCTGTAAGTCGTATTTCCGGCAAGGCCAGTGAAAGTGTATTCGCGCTCATCGGGTCCGACGAGAATGGTTATGGATGACTTTTCGGTTTCTTGGGAACCTGGAAAAGAAGGCTTTAGGATTCTGAAATTCTGATTCTGATTTGGAAGAAAACACTCGAAGAAACTTGAAAAACCAATGAAATTGGCTGGAAATTGACAAGAAATGACGTCATTTCGCAAGAAGAAATCTTGGATTCTGAAGTTTCAAGGATTCTGATTCTGAATGGATTCTGAAAGGATTCTGAAGAGAAGAAGCTCGAAAATTGAAGAAATTTGACGAAAAGTGATGCTATATCGCACGGTGACCATATCTTCCAATGCGACGATGCGTGTGGGAGACTGACGCATTTCTGGTAGCCTGATCACGTAAAAGGCGCCTTCATTTCATCATTTTTTGTCACATATTTCCCTCAAAAATTTGAAATTCCCGCTATAAACGTGAAAAAAACGGCTCTCAAGAGGCTTTTTTGACTGATAAGAGCCCTGAATCTCGCCTATTTGGCCCACTAAAAAGGTTTCAACTCCCTTCAAACTTAACGTTGTGCGTTCTTCGTGGTACCATTCGATTCCCCGCAAAAATTCGCACAAAAGTTAGCGATTGAAAACGAGTCACTGCCTACTCAACTTTAGTTGTTGGCAGAAAACCTAATTTTCAGTGCTAATCTTAAAAAAGTTTCAACTCCCTTTAAACTCAACGTTGTGGGTTCTTCGTGGTACCATTCGATTCGTCTCGCTAATGCGCACAAATGTTAGCGATTTAAAATTGTCCATTAATTGCTTCAAGCCCATTTTTTGGCTAAAAACCTACTTTTCAGTGCTAAAGTTAGGGAAACTAGTTTTTCACGCGGAAAATAAGACATTTTTCGAGCTTTTTGGTCATTGGAAGATATGGTCGCCGTGTATCGAAAGAAAACATTTTCTTTAAATAAGCCCCGCCCATTTTGAGCTGGACGTCACTAGCAAGAATAACCGGATGATTTTTTGAAGAAAAAATGAGATTCAGAAGCTTCACGTCATCTGAAAGTGAGTTTTGGAAAAAAAATAATAAAAAATTTTTTCAGAAAAAAAATTTTTTTTTTGAAAAATTTTTTTTGAAATTTTTTTTTTCGAATTTTTTTTTCAGATGATTATGAAGCTTCTGAATCTCCCCAAAGTTTGTACAAATCTCACTTCTCATAACAGTCACAATAAGCCTTTGCCTTGTAACCAGTTCCTCCGATTCGTGTTTCCATCGTATGCGAATGGCATCGTTTCGAACCTCCAATATCTCAACACCTTGTGTTTCTTCATGATATTCCTCTTCTTCTTCTTCTGCTACAGCTGATAGTGATGACAACTGATAAGGGGGCTTCTGATCACTTACAGTTTATTTGGGCGATTAGAAGCAGAAAAAGTAGGGAAAATGAGAATATCGATGATGGAAATCGCATTGGGAGGTGGAAAAAGAAGAAATAGAAGATGAAGAAATTGCGACAGTGAAAACCATCTTGATATTGATAGAATTGATAGAAACGAGGAATTCCGCACGAATTGAGAGAAAACGAGAGAAATGGGAGAGGTCGTTGGCGAGAAGAAGACGTTTTTGAATTGATTTGATTTGATTCGATGTTTGATGGCTTATCCTGCCTGAAATACAAAGAAAATACCGAGAAAACACTGTAAAATAACAATTTCGGGCCGGGACCCGAGGAAAAAATTGTACATGCGCCTTTAAAGATACTGTAGTTCAACGAATTTCAGAACTAGCGGGAAATACCTATTTTTTCTGTTTCCATAGAGTTTTCTAGCGATTTCCAAAAACGTTTTGTTTGATTAACCAATTTTTCAATTTTTCTCATTCAATTTTCGCGTTTTTCAACAAAATTAACAACCAAAACTCTAGTAGAGCTGTGAATTCAATTTTTCGTGCCAAGACCCGCAGAGGATTTCGAGTATGCGCCTTTAAAATCCACAGTACCACCACAAATTAATTTCCGCTCATTTTTCGAAACTCTTTCGCCATTTCCTTTGTTTTCAGCGCTTTTTCTTCGATTTTTCAGCAAAAAAAAATGAAAAAATGTAAAAACTAACATAATCGTATAGTTTACAAGTGCAAATTTCCGTAAATTAGCAGAAATTTCGGCATTTCAATGTATGGTCGCTTCGGCCGGCGGAGAGAGAACAAAAATAACAAAAAAAAAAGAGAAAACATCAACAACAAAAAAACAAGGGGTGTGGCATCAAACGAACACTGAGCAAAAACAGAATGTTTTTTTTTTACTTTAAAATACTTTGGAACGTTCCGGATCTTTCTAGATGACGAAAGTTCACAGCTGACCCATTAGTCATCATGTGGTCGCTGAGTCACATGGGACCCTCCAGCGTTTAAAAGCAAACATTGAAACACTATTTGTTTTTCTCTTATCAACCTGACCTTTTCTTCAGACTTTAAACTTTTTTTCTATTTTTGTCAGGTATTTTCCAAGATATGAAGAAGACTCTAGGGAATTTAGTAGTTGAGGATTTCATCAGAATTAGAAAAAAAAATTTCAAAAATTTCCATCACAAAAAAAATGAAACTTGTATGAAATTCTTGCTCACTCTTTCGTATATAAGCTTTTATCCAAAGTGATAGTCTTCTTTTTTCCCAGTTTTCCCACGAAAAATCGTCCAAAAACCAATGGCCTAACATTTCAATTCGGCCGCCCGTCGCTCACATTACTCTTGCTCACCCTTATTTCCCTCTCACTGCCATGCGCTATTTCGCCGAAATCCACACTTTATTCGTAAATATAATGTTTTTTCAGCGGAAACAGTCACGGGTTATCGATTTTTGAAGCGGAAAACAAGAGAATGTCAATTGTGAACACAACAGAATGCATCATTTGTTATAATGAATATGGTGGGTGTTTAAAAGGGAAAAATCGATAAATTTGAAAATCAAGTTTTGAAAAAGAGAAATAGTGAAATTTTGAAGAAATTTATCCAGAAAATCGTGAAAAATGTTCAAGTTTTTTTCGAAATTTTTCGAAACCTTCGAACTCCTCAAAAATGATGAAATTTATCGAAAAACAACAATTTAATGTTTTTGCAGACACTGAAACCCGAAAACCATGCATCGGAACATGCGGGCACTCGATTTGCGAAGGCTGCAAGCACCAAATGGTCTCCTCGAAATGTCCGCAGTGCAATCGAGAAGAAGCATTTGCAATCACAACAATCAATTATCAGGTGCTAGAGCTGATCAAGCATTTCAAGAGCATGCAGGCCGGAACCGCTCAAAATCCGCCCCAGAAGCTGTTCAACGAAGAGACAAAGGTAGGGAATTGGATCGGCAGGATGCTAACCACCGTTTGAGATGTTCCAGGGTCTCGACGAAGGAATCTGCAGCGAGTGCAGTCTGCGGTCGCGGAAGCTTCGAATATGCGTAACATGTGCGTTGGAACAGAAAGTTTTGAAGAAGGATCGAGGAGATATTGTGTTGAATGTGATTGATGATAATATCGAGGAAGCGATACAAAAAGCGAAGGGCATTGCAATCTGTGGAGATTGTGCTTTGGACGGAGAACGGCACGAGGGTCATAAGACCAAGCTGCTGGCAACTCTGAAAAACAGTTTAGACGATATGCTGGTGAATACAGTGGAGCTGAAGCTAAAAACTATGGATGACAGCGCGGCGGAGACTTGTAAGTCGCTCTATAACCGGTTTGGAGATGCAGTTCAAAGTCTGACGAGCTACTTTAAAACGCATGAGAATCTGCCGGGAAACGAGAAGAAACTGCACTTGAACAATGTGGAAGCCGGTATTGAGATGATCAATAACACGATTTCAATGGTGGAAGACAGTTGTAAACGGTTGGAAATGCTCAATGAAGAGTTTCGAGACCAAACGGAACGAGTCCTTGAGAATAATAAGGCATTCTCCAAGTCCTCCATGGTATTCGCGTCTTCTGACCCGGTTCTGGTGGCTGATCGGAAGCAAAGTGCCAAGGAACCGCTATTGATCGGAGTGTTCAACCCGAAAACTACCACGTGGCAACCTGTTGGCCGGATGCCAAATCCCAAGTCGAATTATGCGGTGGCCAGTAACAAGAGTCAGATATACATAGTCGGAGGGATGAATAATGGAAGTTGGCTGAATACTTTGGAAATGTATGATAAGGATAAGAATTTGAGACGAGATGTGAGTTTTTCCTCTTTTATCGATTTTTATTGATTGATTTTAGTGCGGAAAAATGAAAAAAGGGCGAACACGCACGTCTGCCGGATTCCATAATAGCAAGTTGTACGTTGCCGGTGGATACGATGGAGGTTATATGAATTCTGTCGAGTACTATGATCCGGAAAATGGCGATTGGAAGGAGTCGGCAAAGTTGGAGAGAGCTAGAGCAGATGCCGCTGTGGTGTCGTGTAATGGGGATCTTTATGGTGAGAAAAATCGAGGATTCAGGCCTAATTTCTCATTTTCAGTCCTCGGAGGCTTTAACGGAAAGGATTACGAGGAGAAGATAGAGAAGCTGAATGAGTCGTCGCAAAAGTTCGAGGTGATCGGTGACATGCAGGGTAGTCGTGCTGGATTTGGAGCATGCGCCTTTAAAGGACGAATCTACGTGGCGGGTGGATGGAGCAACTCTAGCAACACTTTGAAGTCTGTCAGAAGTTTCGATCCGCTGACGAAGACGTGGCGAGATGAGCCGTCGTTGAACAAGGACAGAAAGTACTTCACACTGCACGCAACCAACGAGGCCATCTACGCAGTTAGAGGATGTGCCGACAGTTGGGGACTCATCAATGAGGTCGAACGGCTGGACTCGAAGACCATGGAGTGGAGGAGTATACCGTGTGTGCCGGCACAACACCTTCCCGCGGGATCACCGGCGAATCCGAGAGGCAACGAATAATTGGATCTATTCATTTATGGAACAATTGTCGATGATTGCTCTCTTTCTGTTGGCTGGGTTATTGTGGAATTGAGATCGGCCAGGTGGCTCCGGATTGCTCGTCTTGAAGGGGAGGAGTTTCGATCGTGGCGAGACCATCTTTCACGACTTCAAGTTGTCTTTGGGATGCGGAAAAGAGGTGTGGAAGCGGAGGGAATTTGAAAATGACAGGTTCTCGTTTGGAAAATCGAAAATCGCGCGGACCTGGAAGTTGGGAGTGATGAGATTTCGGGCCTGGACCTGAAGAAATGAAGAAGGCTTTTCAGTCTTGACAGCTCGCCAGGCCGGCCAGAAAGCGGGCCGAATATGGGCGGACTAGATCGGCTTGATTAATAATCCGATCTAGTCCGCCCATACTCGGCCCGTTTCCCGATCGGCCTGACGAGCTGGCAAGACTGAAAAGCCTTTTCTATTTCTTCAGGCGTAGGCCCGAAATCTCTTCGTTCCCAATTTCCAGGTCCGCGCGGCTTTCGATTTTCCAAGCGGTAACCTGTCATTTTCAAATTCCCTCCGATCTCCTTCCTCACCACTTTTCCGGATCTCAAAGACAACTTGAAATCGTGAGAAATGGTCTCGCCACGATCGAAACATCTCCCCTTCGAGGCGAGCCATCCGGATCCACGTGGACATTCCCGATTTCGCAATAACTTGAGTTTTCAGCGAGATTGTAAAAGTCGCTTTTGTCATCCACTTTGAATAGATCCAAGTAGTAGATGCTCTGGAAAAAAAAGAAAAAAACCTTGAATATCCGCTAAAACATGCCGTGGCTGGCATCCAAAATGCCAGCCGCGGCATCAATTCCTTGATTTGATTCTTTCCCTTTCATTTCGTCTTTCAACTTTCCTTCTACTAGTCCACGTGATCTCTTTGATTTTTCCGTTGTCATAACTCCCCCCTTATCACCCATACATATCTGTAGAATTTATCAATTTCTCCCAAAAGTCCCCCCCCCCCATTTATAGGATTTATAGAATTTCTTTTTGTTCAAAATGTTGTCATAATGCACTCGTTCTTTCTTTACCTCAAACCACTTTTTTTCATTGAGTTTTATTTCATTAATCATTCATCTCTGTGTCAAAAAAATATATATTTCGTATCACAAAAAATCGAAAATAAATTGTCGAGAAAATAGAGAAAATAAGGAAAAATAAGCGTTTTCAGGAAACCCGAATCTGGAGAAAAATGACATAGAAGCGATGAAAAATTGAGAAAAAATATATTATGGAATTTATGAAAATTGGGATTTATTGATTTTTAGGGGGAAATTTGAAAAAGTTAATTTTTAATTTTTTTGGATTTTTGGATTTTTAAATTGATTCTCAAAAAATTGCAAAAGTGTGAAAAATCAATAAACGAGAAATTCAACATTTGAGAATTCAAAAAAATTTTCAAAAAAAATTTCAGAAAAAATTTTTGAAAATTTTTTTTTTCAATTTCTATTATTTTTTCGAAAACTGGAAAAAAATCAATAAGTGAGTAACAGAAATTGCAAAATTTCAAAAAATTGGCGGATTTTTCAAAAATTTGAAAAAACAAAATTTCAAAAAAAACTTTCAAAAAAAAATTTTTTTTTCAATTTTTAAAAATTTTCTGGTTTTTTCAAAATTTCTCAAAAACTGGAAAAAAATCAATAAGTGAAATTCAAAAAATTCAAAATTTCAAAAAATTGGCGGATTTTTCGAAAATTTGAAAAAAAAAATTCAAAATTTTTTTTTTCCTATTTTCAAAAATGACCTGATTTTTTCAAAAATTTCTCAAAAATGAGAAAAATCAATGAGTGAAATTTCATAATTGAAAGAATTTCGAAAAATTTGAAAAAAATTTCAAAAAAAAATTTTTTTTTCAATTTTCAAAAACTTTCTGATTTTTTCAAAATTTCTCAAAAAATGGAAAAAAATCAATAATTGAAATTTAGAAATTTCAAAATTTCCAAAAAATGACATGTATTTCCAAAACTTAGAAAAAAAGTTTTTTTTTTTCAATTTTTCCAAATTTCCTCCCAAAAATCAATAAATCCTTATCACTAATCAGTGATCAATCCCTCAAATAGCACTTTCTCGCCATAACCGCCTGTGTCAACGCTTCGACATTCTCAAAAAGTGTCGAAATTTTCCCATCCAGCTGCGATTGTCTCTGTCGAACTTTCTGGAGCCGATCTTCAGTTTCGTTGAATGCTCGGCGAGCCGTGAAATAGTCGTCTTCGTCTTCGAGTTGCATCCGAAGCTTCCAGCGCGTTTTTCGGAAGCTGGAAGCGGGAAATTTGAATTTTTTGTTTTTGGCGCCAGTGCAATAGAGCGCGATTGCAGCAACTTACGTTAAAACCGAGCAAAGGAGCATTCTCTGCGCCTTGGCAAGTCTTTGATGATTCCTTCGATTGTTGACTTTTTGATGGTCACGTGACCTCAAAACAGTTCTCCACGTGTTCTGAAGGACACAGGCAGCTGCGTTTTTGTGTCTGAAAAAAAGTTTACGAAAAAGAAAATGAAAAAAAGCAAACGAGCTCTATTGGACTCACTCATTAGTGATATTGTTCTCCGCAATGATATGATTGACCCGTTTTTCACTTGTAGTTAGGATAAGCTTCCGACTGATGAGAGCGATAAGGGTGGATGAGAATAGGGTCCCCTGGAAGAAGTGATAAGGGACTAATAAGAGGGAGAGGGTTACCACAATAGCTGTGAGCATGGCTAGACATCTTCCACAATAGGTGTTGACCTGGACATCGCCATAGCCAATTGAGAAAAAGGTCTGGAAGTAAAATTGATTCAGAAGAAGCCCAATATCGCCGTCCTGCGGCGAGTCACCTGGTGGGTCTCGCCACGAAAATGGTTTCTAACTGAAATACGCATCATTGGGAAAGTTGTTTCACTTTTTCTGATAAAAATCAGTGAAAAAAAAATGATTTCAATCATTTCTCATCAATTTTTAGCAGTTTCTACCGATTTTTCAAGAAAAATGACTGATTTTTTCTGAAAATCGGTAGAAATTGCTGGAAACTGATACAAAATGATTGAATTTGTCTTTTCAGACCGGTTTTTATCAGAAAAAGTGCCGAAACCTTGTCCAGAAGTCGTATTTCAGCCAGAAACCATTTTCGTGGCGAGACCCACCAGGTGTGTCGCCGCGGGACGGCCATAGTATCCTTACAATAATCTCGAACCACAAATAATCGGCGAAATGTTGAAACCCGCTAATTGAAGGATAAGCGAATCTGGAAATTCGAAATTCAAATTGTAAGTTGCAAACGCGCTCCACCGCTCACCTTTCACACTGCGTCAACATCCATGAAACGACGCACCAGAAGAACAAACTGGCGATGGACAACACGAAAAGCGGCCTCTCGTACATTTCACTTTTCAGAACGAATCGGAAATCGACGGCGATATGGTTAAGGGAGGCGATGGTCCGGGTGGCGGTGTCTTGGTGTTGGGAACTGTGAAGGACCATGTACCGGCAGGCGATGTAGAATCGGAGGAACATCGGAAGGGTTAGCAGGACGGAAATGGGGATGGAGACGGATTGACGGGTTTTCTCGGCAATGTTGGAGAGTTGGGGCCACAGGACGTAACCCGTTTCTGGAATTGATAAACTGGAACGTTGGCTAATTTTAAATCCAAAAACGAGCTCAATTGAAGCATTTTGAGCAAAGTTATTCTCATCGGAAAAAATTGAAAAAACAACTTTGAATTTTACGAAATTGATCAATTTTCAGACGACGTGACTCATCAGAATCTATCTTAAAGTTAGCTTAACTTTGAGCAGATGTTTTCAAGACCCTGATCTATTTTTTAGTCCAAGAACGAGCTCACTCGTAGCATTTTGAGCCAAGTTATGCTCATTGAAGAAAAAACTGATAAAATTTTCTATTTTTCGAAATTGATTAATTTCCAGATGGCGTGATTCACTAGAATCTATTTGAAACCTATGAAAAGTTTTGACAGATGTTATCAAGCTCTAATCTACTTTTTAGTCCAAGAACGAACCCAAAAAAAGCATTTTGAGCCAAGTTAAGCTCATTGGAAAACGTTTAGAAATATCAAATTCCGAAAAAAAACATGTTGATTTCCAGATGACGTGACTCACCAGAATCCATCTTAAAGTTAGCTAAACTTCGAGCAGATGTTTTCAAGACCCTAATCTATTTTTTAGTCCAAGAACGAGCTCAATTGAAGCATTTTGTGACAAGTTATGCTCATTGGAAAAAAAAGTGAAGAAATTTTGAATTTTACGAAATTGACTAATTTCCAGATGACGTGACTCACCAGAATTCATCTGAAACCTATCAGAACTTCTGTCAGATGTTTTCAAGACCCGAATCTATTTTTTAGTTCAAGAACGAGCTCAATTGAAGCATTTTGAGCAAAGTTGTGCTCATTGGAAAAAAATGAAAAATTTTTCATTCCCAAAAAACAAGTTAATTTCCTGATGACGTTACTCATCAGAAATCATCAGAAATCATCTGAAATCTATCAAAACTTTGCACAAATGTTTTCAAGACTCTAATCTGTTTTTTATCCTGAAAACGAGCTCAATCGAAGCATTTTGAGAATAGTTGCGCTCGTTGGAAAAAAATGTTAAAAAATTTTGAATTTTACGGAATTGGTTGATTTCCTGATGACGTGACTCACCAGAATTCATCTGAAATTTATCAAAACTTCTGGCAGATGTTGTCAAGACCCTAATCTACTTTTCATTTCAAGAACGAGCTCATTTGAAGCATTTTGAGCCAAGTTGCGCTCATTTGGACGAAAGTTTGAAAAATTTTTCAATTTTTCGAAATTGATCAATTTCAAGATGACGTGACTCACCGGACTCTATCTGAAACTTATCAACAAATCTGGCAGATGTTTTCAAGACCTAAATCTACTTTTAGTCCAAGAACGAGCTTAATCGGAGCATTTTGAGCTAAGTTCTAAACTGTTGAAGTCTCTCTAACTCACCTGGAATCGGACAAATCCCACAAATGGCCAACTCCAATAAAGTGTTCAAAACTCGTTCAGAAGTGACACCGACTCGCCAATTTGAAGTACCCGTCTCGACTAGTTGGATCTGAATGATATCATTATCACATGAACTGATATCAATTATCAAATCTCACTTTGATATCAATGAAGTGATAAAATAGCAGGAAAAACAGGAGAGCAATAGTTGTCACAATGGCCGCTGCTCTCAGAATAAACGAAAGATCCTGAGTGTTAACAAACTGCTCTAGGACCCTGGTGGCCGTGAATTCGACGTCGAGCATCGCCAGAATCAGTCCACTGATAGCCAGTATCAGTGTGACATCACACAGCCGAACTTTGAGATCCGTGAGTCGGCGACGCATTTTCCAGCGTTGGCGGACCGTTTCCGCGTTGCTCATCGCCACTCCGTACCGCTTACCGTATGCCGATGGGCGGGCCGGTTTTGAGGTGTTGCTGTCGCGAGAATCCCACTCGGATCCTAAAAAAAATTTTATTGATTTTTTTTTCCTTTTTTTTTGAATTTTTTTTTTCTTCCAATCGATAAAATATTTCCTTTCTTATCAGTACACCTCTTGTGGTTAGGAGATAGTCCCCCTTCGAAATGTTTACACACTTTTTATCAACGACGATTTTGACGCGTGTCAATATTATCTGTCTGGACACACTATAGTCGAAAAGTTTTAGAAAATTGTGGAGAAGGGACTGGTATTTTTTGCACACTCTTTTCACTGAAAAAAGTTGAAAATTCAGCGAAAAAACAGTGAAAATCGGCGATTTTCGCGAAATCGTTGCGAGACCCGGGGGACAATTTAGGGTATGCGCCTTTAAGGTACGGTAGCAACAGTTGTTTTCATTTGTTCATTGAATTTCGATTTTCCTTCAGTTTTTCTTGTGAAAAGAGCAAAAAGTTCAAAAATCTAGCTTTTAAAAATAATCATAACAAACCCAAAAATAGAAAAAGCACATATTCAATTATTCTGCCACCACCTCACCGGCGGCCCTAATCATATTGAGAAACCTAATCCCTTCCAAGGATTTCTCACGAGTTTCTCTTTTCTGAGCATGTTTTACAAAGAAAAACTAATAAAAAATGACTAACAATCATTGGGAAAAGTGAGAAAAACAAAAAAAGGGAAAATAATAAGGAATTGTCTGGATGGAGTGAAAGAATTGAAATTCGAGACGGGAGGGTGACGGAATTCTCACGAAATAGACAAAAAGAAAGAATTTGAAGAGGGCAGTTGATCCAGATCTTCTGGAGGGGGTCAGGACACCGGAAGCCGACAAGAAGCTCATTTTGAGGGGGAATTGGGTCATTTTGGGTGCGAGGAAGAGAATTTTTGAGCATGTTTGTTGTTTCGAGTTTAATTAGCTTCAATTCTCTATTTTTCACATCAAAAATGCGAAAAACTGGCAGGAATACGTCAATTTTAATGAAATTTGTCATTTCGTTGCGAGACCCGTCAAACAAATCTGACCATGCGCCTTTAAAGTCAGCGGATTACTGTAGCGCATTTTCACTGGGGAAATTTTCAGTTTTTGACCGTTTTTCACAGAATTTCTGCTAAAACCAAAGGTAGATTATAAGAAAAAGGAAATTATCTGAAGAATTCACACTTTGAAACAAGAAAATCCACCAAAAAACCACGTGGGCGGAAGCTCGAATCCTCCACACTTTTTCCCACGAAAATGCTCAAATTTCTTCTGGATTTTCTCCGTTTTTCTGGTTTCTTCTGGTTTTTTCCGTGCTCAAGCGTTGTGTGTGTGTTCATGATTAAAACATTCCGTAAAGAGGAAGACGATTGATAAATTGCGTGTGGAGGGGTCTCCAGAAGACAGATGACGTGTTTTTGTGAGGGGAGAGTTGAACTTTGAGTAATGAGTATTTAGAGAAGTCATATAGGCTAGGGAAGATAATGAATGTTGATGGGTCTCGCAGCGAAAATAGGGGAATTAAAAAATTGAAAAAAAAAATTTTTTTTGAAAAATTTTTTTTTCCGATTTTTATTTTTATTATTGTTTTATCATTTTGTTGCCATTTCTCCATTATTTTCACCAATTTCTAATCAATAAATGTAAGAATATGAAAAACGTAGAAAATGAAGCTCAAGTTTACGACATTCCGAATTCCGCCGACTACACACACATGTTCTTTTTATATTCTTCTCCGAGTTTTAGAGTATGGGAACACACATCAGACAACAAGATCTTATTGGACTTGGGTTCAGGGACCAATATGTCAAGTTGAAGTAAATGTGCTCTATTGGGAATCCGCGGTCAGGTGAAAAAATGTTCAAAAAATCAAATTTTTTCGTGATTTATGAATTTCAGGCGCTCAGCAAAAAAATGGAATTGAAAATGATGTGAGGGTGTGAGAAACAGGTGAATTTTGTGAAGGAGATTCGGGATTCTGAAGCCTGAAACTCAGAATTTCAAGCTTCAGAATGCCCTAAAACCTAAAAATCACAATTATGTCATTTTCCGTGATTTCTAACACAAATTGGTTCAAAACCTGTCAAGAAAGCTCAAAATAGCCGAAATCGTAGTTTTCGCTGTGAGATATCGTGCGCGCCAATTTCAAACTTTGAATGCGATATAAAATTTTGGGATGCAACGACAAGATCACCATTCGATCTCTATTTCTCTAATCCTCTCTCACTTCTCCCCGAACTTTGCACTTTTTATTCACTTTTGTCGGGGGGCGACACTCGTTCCACTATTGAATGCATGGAGTAAATGTGCAAAGGGAAAAGCTGTGATGGATCGGCGGGACGAAGAATGAATGGAATGGATGGGAAACGGATTAGAAAAGGGAGAAAAAGGCGATTCTGATAGGGAAATCTGGGTGAAAAAAAGTGGAAAAGGTGGGAATTTGAAAAAATGCCTAGGTGGGTCTCGCCACGAAAATGAATTACGGCTTCTGGACGAGGGTTTGACACTTTTTTGAATGAAAACAGGCAAATCCAATCATTTCCAACCAAATTCCAGCAGTTTTCGACCGATTTTTAGTGCAAAAGTATGCCTATTTGGGTATTCGGACGCCTCTTCCCAAAAACACCTCATTCTCACTAAAAATCTGCGGAAACTGTTGGAATTCGGCTGAAAATGATTGAATTCACCTAATTTTACCAATTTTCATCAGAAACAGTGTCAAAACCTTGTCCAGAGGCCGTATTTCAGCCCAAAACCATTTTCGTGGCGAGACCCATCAGGGGACTCGTCGCGGGACGGCAATAATGGATAAATTGAAGATTTTTAAAAAATCTTTGGGCACTTCAAAATCTTGAAAAAAGCGCAAAAAACCAGAAAACCCTGCAGTTTCTCATGAAAAAGTTGGTGGAAAGCAGCTGAAAATGTACAGAGCACTGGGCTCACACAACCAGATATCAGGAGCAGAATGAGCAAAACATAGGAAAATGCATGTCTTGTCGGAGAGATATGTACAAGTATGACAAGATTTTCTCAGGATTTGTGCATGATTTGCACTCATTTTGTACCTGATTGGAAGAGTGGGAAAATGAGAAATGGAAACGCGCTCAATTGCACTAAAATTGAAGGGAAAATCGAAATTCAAATAATTTGTTTTTGAAAATTAAAAAAAAAATTCAAAACTACGAGAATGCGGTCGCTGGTTTTCTAGGTCATTTTCACTTTTTCCAAAAGTTGGCAAGTTGGCCCAAATGATGGAAACGCGCTCTATTGCACTAACAATTTTTTGTAAAATTTTTTGAAGATGGCCTAGAAAATCGACGGCCGTGTGGTAAAAGTGCAGTAGAGCACAGTTTGAATTTTTTTCAAAAAAAAACATGGGAGATGTAAGCGCGCTCTATTGCACTGTAATTGAAGGAAAACTTTTCACAATTTTCACTTTTTTTTGAGTTCCCAAAACTCAAAATCCATGTCTCAAAAACTCTCCAAAAAATCTGCGGAATATGCGGAAAAAACGGGGTGAAAACGCGAGAATCAAATCAAATTTCGCGCCAAGACCATGAGAAAAAACGTCGGAAAAGAGGGAGAAAACCAACCTTCTTCATCGATTTCTTGTATCATATTCATTGTGGACATCTTTTCAGAATAAGAAAGTCTAGAATCTTCTAGAAGACCTCAAGAAGCCTTCAGATGACGTCACAACGATTCAGAAGCCTTCAGAATCCTTCAGAATCCTTTCTATCCAACTCTCATCGTCGTCGAATCCGCCTGCTCGCTCATTTTTCGAAAAATGTTCCCACCAGGCTAATGCACTCGACAAACACGAAAAGAAATAATGATCCGAGCCGCAACTTGAGCCAAAAAAAGAGGTGTGAGCCGGAGAGAGCCGGCTGCTTTTTTTGCGGATGTAATCATTGATAAGGAGACTGATAAGAGACGCAGACACGGAGAAAGGAGCGGGTTGAGCTGGACATGAGCAGATCAGGTGGGGAGAGTGATAAGGTGATAAGGGGAACACAATCCGACTACAATCACTGGGAATCCGGAAAGCCTGGGGGAGCTTTGATGTGTCTAAGAATCAGTGGTCTATTGGGAAGATGGTGACGTCAGGATTCAGAATCCGGGAATTGGGATTCAGAATTCAGGGCTCAGGATTCTGGGATTCAGGATTCAGAATCTTCAGATGGCGTGACGTCATCAAAGCTTACAAGCCCCTAGCAGTGCTCACAAGCTTTAGAATCCTTACGACGGCCTTCAGAAGCCTTCAGAAGCCTCCAGATGACGTCATGAACCTTCGGAATCTTTGGGAAAGTTCTAGAACTTGCAACAGTAAGCCATTCAACTCAAAAAGCTTGAAAATGACAGATTTCTAGGCTAATTTGAGTAAAAGAGCAAGTGCGCTCCATTGAGAACCCATCATTTTCAGTTTTCAAGTCAATTTCTGACCTATTCTCAGACTTTTTTTTTTCAATTTTCTCAATTTTTTTGAAAATCTTCATTGGGGCCTTCAGAAGCCTCCAGATGACGTCATGAACTTTCAGAATCGGTAGGAAAGTTCTAGAACTTGGTACAGTAATCCAATAATCAAAAAGTTTGAAAATGACCACTTTCTGGGCTATTTTGAGTAGAAGAGCAAGTGCGCTCTATTGAGAACTCATCAATATTCGCTTCTCAGTTGATTTTTGACCATTTTTTAGATGTTTTCAAACCTGCTCTACCGAACTGAACTCAAGATTTCAAAAGCAAGCTTACATACCTCTGGTCGACGAGTACATGGTGAATCTGGCCTGTTTGGACAGGCCCACAGCTCCCGCACGAACCGCCGCCATCTCGCCTGAAAAATGGGGAATTCCGAGGTCAAGTGGGCCTTAGCGGGCCTGAAATAGGCCAAGAGCTTTCAGGCCTGGGCCTAAACTAGGCCCGAACTTTGAGGAGTTCAGGTCTAGCTCAAGGTGGCCTAGGAATCCAAATTTTGGATTCTAGGCCAAATGAGAATGGCCTAGGAATCCAAAAGTGAGTTTTCTAGGCCACAACTAAACTTTGCTGAATTCCGGGTGACCTAGAAATCCATCTTTCAGGCTTCTAGACCACATGGCCTAGAATCCCAAAACATGCGATTCCTAGGCCATCCCCTCTTGAAAAAGGTAATATTTCGAGTAAAAAAGCGGAAGAAATTGTGTGACAATGGGCACTCAAAACGCGCATTTTCTGCATTTCTGAGCAACAATAGAAGGCCCAAAAAAGTGGATGATGGAAAGGTGTACCTGGTGCCCCAATTCTCGTCACAAATGCAAAAGGGGGCGTGGCTTGTGTTGAGTCGATAAATCAAAAACAACTGGAAAGAGCCCCGGAAACAAGAAGGGAGAAGGAGAAGAAGAAAAGAGTTAAGGGATTACGGGACAGACTTGTTTTTTGGGTGGGGAAGTGAGTGGTTTCTGGGGAAAATATATGTAGAGTGACAAGTTGGAATACGGGTTGAGTGATATGATATCACTTTGGGTTATCAGTAGAGCGCGTTTACGGGGATTCGCAATAGAGCGCATTTTCAGGAATTCGCAATAGAGCGCGTTTACTTGAATTCGCAATAGAGCGCAGTTGCGATTTTTTTTTGATTTCTTGTGATTATCAGTAAAGCGCGTTTTCAAGAATTCGAGGCTGAAAGGCGCATTCTCAATAGAGCGCATTTGTGTTTTCCCTTGAAACTTCAATTTTCTTCGATTTTGAGCTTATCAGATTCTTATCAGTTGCTGAATTATCCGAATTTCTTGTGATTATCAGTAGAGCGCGTTTTCCGAAATATGGGGCCAAAATTACGTTCGCAATAGAGCGCAAATGCAATTTCTTTGGAAAGTTTGATTTTCTTTAATTTTGCGCTTATCAGACTCTTATCACACTCTTATCAGTTGCCAAAAATCATCATTTTTCATTATTAGCAGTAGAGCACACTTGCATCCTCTCTTGAACTTCAAGTTTCTTTTTTTTCAATTGCTAATTGCTATTATTTCTTTAGAGCGCACTAGCATTTTCCTACTTTCCACCTAAAAATCGTGAAAACTTGATAAGAGTGATATCATTCCTTTATCAGAGTCAGTTGATAACAAATATATCACTCGATTGGGAAAATGTGGGAAAGAAACCGAGAAAAACATGTGCTTGCGATAGAGTCAATTTCCCCGGAAATTTGAAATTTCCGCTCAGATTTATGGGATTTACAGGTTGGAAAGGGTGTATTTTTGGCAAGAGATTCATGGAAATTTAAAAAATTCATAATAAATATTTGAGTAAGAAAGTGCGCTCTAGTGGACTTTGGCCGAAGTTGGCGATGGGGCGCGTTTGGGGATTTGGGAAAAGCAATAGTGCAATGGCGCTCTAGCGAACACAAAATATACAGTTTCAGAAAAAATCACTAGGAAAAGTAAGTGCGCTCTATCGAACAATCACAAGTTTTTTAGAAATGCAAGTGCGCTCCACTGAGAAGTCACATTTTTCTAATTTTTATGAGGATTAGCTGAAAACTGCAATTGCGCTCTATTGAGAAAACAGGAACTTTTCTCAAAAATGCAAATGCGCTCTATTGACAAGGAGAAATCAAAATTTTTCAAAAAACTGCAATTTCGCTCTATTGAAAATCCCAAAAATCCTCAAAACCTTTTCAAAAATGCAAATGCGCTCTACTGACAACGAGAAGTCAGATATGTTCAAAAGCTGTAACTTCGCTCTATTGCAAATCCCAGAAATCCTAAGAACTTCTTAAAAATGCAAATGCGCTCTATTGACAATGAGAAGTCACATTTTTGAAAAATTGAAACCTCGCTCTATTGCAAATCCTCAAAACCTTTTCAAAAATGCAAATGCGCTCTTTCGAACTTTAGTCCAATGGAGCGAATTTCCAATTCTCGCCGACAAAACAGAACACTCTCTTTTCCTCCTTTTCCTTTTTCTCATTTGCAATTCTCTTTTCGCCGAAAATCGGCTACTCTTCAAGTAAAAGAGAGGACACAGATGGAATTCGAAATGCTTGTGTCGTGTCAGGGAGGGCCCGATGGGACTAGTTGATGATTATCCAAGAAGGGGTGTGAAGAAGGGGTAATCTACTGAAAATGGGCGGGTAAATAGGCAAAAGTACTTGGAATACACTGAAAACAGCAGATCGGAGAACAGAACTTGAATGTGAAAAGGAGGTTGAAATGGGGGGGGGGAAAGGTAAGTGCGCTCCATTGAGAAAAGAGAAAAGCGGTTCTATTGTGAGATGGTGCAAGTGTGCTCTATAGAGAATCAGGGAAATACTGAAATTGAGGGTGGAATTGAGAGAAAAGGAAGTGCGCTCCATTGAGAAAATCTCATTTTTGAGAACTTTAGAAAACTGGATTAGCTGAGAAAAAAGGCCCTTTGCTTTAGGAAGTATGCAATTGCGCTCCACTGAGAATCTCTGAAAATTGAGGTTTTGCGAGTGCGCTCTACTGAAAAATCACATTTTTTAGCATTACAATGCAAATGTGCTCTAATGAGAAAAGCTAGAAAATCAAGATTTCGCAAGTGCGCTCTATTGAGAAAAGCTGGAAACTTAGTTTTTGGAACACATTTTCCAAAGAACTTCTTATCAGCTCTGACGTATGCAAATGCGCTTCAATGAGAAAAGCACAGAAAAGTGGGCTATGAACTGAATGGACAACTCGACAATAGGATTAGGCTTTTGGACTAATCTTCAATAATAAAAAGGAAAATGAGCTTCTGGAAAACGGGCGATACGAATGGAAAAGCACAATTTTTGGAAATTTGTCAATAGAGCGCATTTGCCAACTTTGAAACTTCCGCGCAAGATTTCAATGATTCTCAATGGAGCGCACTTCCATTTTCACTGGATTCCTAGTTCAAAATCCACAAAAACATCCATTTTTCAGTTGAAATTGAGCCCCTAATGCACACCGGAAAGCCAAAAAATCGCCAAGCGAAATTGAATATTCTGGAAGAACGAAAAATGGAAAAAATGGGCGGTTTTTTGGAAATTTTCAACTTTCTAGGCCAAAAAAACCCCCAAAAACCCAAAAAATTCAACACTTTTCCATCTTTTCGTCCATTTCTCCATCTCTTTTCTCCCAAAAAACCGCCCATTCGAAGGCGGCCGATTCCCAGGTGGGGCGAGCCGAAATTTGGATAAGTGGATTTTTATGATGCAATTTTTCGGCCGCTCTCCAGTCGGTTTCAGGGGTGAAAAGCTGGAAAAAGGCGGGGAAAAGCGGGGAAAAACGGGGAAAAATTAAAGAGAAAAAGGGAGAGGAAATGTGAGAAGACGTGACGTCGGCTCATCATAATTCGTGTTATAATTGGAGCCAAAAGGCCGGGGGGAAAAACGGAAAAAAAGGAAAAATTGAAAAAAGTTGGTTTTTCTAGTGGGGAGGGGGGTTGGCGCCAAATCGAATTCTCGAATTTTCTATTGAGCGCCAGAGAAAAAAACGTATAAAAAATAAAAAAATAGAGAAAAATTGGGGGGGATTCAGACGGATTGCATAAATAGATTTACCAGACCAAATTTGTTTAAAAATACACAAAAAATGTGAAAATTCGGGGAAAAATGGGAAGAAATTGCTGGTAAATGGGTCAAATTTTGGGAATTTTTGGGGAAATTTTTTCCAAAAAAAATTTTTTTTTTTTGAAAAATCAATTTTCAGTCACAATAAGTTATGGGAATAAAGTGAAAAATATCAGGAAAATTATCAGAATATCAGACAATATATCAAAATGGGTTTAGCTGGATTAGCAGTAGAGACAGATTCGGGGTGGAAAAGGGAAATTTTGAATTGGAGAGATCTCACATAAATTCGGGGGTGATAAGGGCTGATAAAGGGTAAAAATTGCGGAAATTTGAACATGAAACAAAGAAAATCGCTGACAAGTACAGTAAAAAGGGAAAAATTTTCAGAATACAGAAAAATGAGAGGGGAGGCGAATACAAAGGAGCGGGAATGAGGAAATTGGGGAAAATTGGGAAAAATCGGGAAAAATTAAAGAAAATCGGAAAAAGAAGGGAAAAAAAGGGAAAATGGAGAAAAATCTAGATTTCAAAACAAACTTTCGAAAAAAATCGAAAAAAAATTTTTGAAAAAAAAAATTTTTTTTTTCAATTTTTTTTTGAAAAATATTGATTCTCCGCCTATTTTTTACCATATTTTCATCAAATTTTCTCAATTTTTAACAAATTTTCCCGCGATTTTCAAATTTCCCAAATTGCAATTCATTAGACGTTGCTCCAGAACCCTCTACTCCACTCTGGGTCGCTTCTCGCTGCTTCCCTCGTCGCCGTGCTCTTCAGCAGCTCTCTTCGCGTCGCTCTCGTTGCGACGATCATCTCCTTCGCGTTCTCCGTCGTAGAAGTCGCCGTCGTCCTGAACCATGCCATCGGTCACTTCCGACGGAAGACGCTTGTCCGGATCGGCAGAGTCCATCAGGATCGAATCGTCGTTCAGCGAAGCCATCGCGTCGTCCGGGATCGCTGAAAAATGGCATTTTCGCTTGGAAAAAGCGGATTTCCGGAAGAAAAATAGGAAATTCAGACTGTTTCTCTAGTTTTCTATCAATTTTCAGCGCTTTTCCCGGTTTCCCGTCAAGTTTAGGCTTGCCAGGCCATGTATGTGCTAATAGGAAGCGAGGGGAAGTTCAGATGGAAATTAGAGATGTTATCACAAGGGAAATCGATTAGGAAGCGCTGGGAAAAAGCTGAAGATCACTGGAAAAAGTAGGAAATCGCAGGAATTGTCAGTTTCCTCACTCTTTAGTCTAAAAATCAGCTATTTAATTCTGCTGAAAAACGATCATCTCCCTTCATTTTCGGTCAATTTTCCTGGTTTTTGTAGTAAATTCAATGAATTTTGGGTCAAACTAGACTGAGTTGCTGAAAATCAAAATCGTGGCGAGACCCAAACAGATTTAGCTCGATTTAACCGGGATTTGGCAGAAAAACAGCTAAAAATCCACTCACGTCTCATCTGCACACTCGGCACAAACGCCAACTTCTCCAAATTGGCAATAACGTCGGTCTGCAACTTGGCCAGCATATCCGCATTGTTCTCGTTCGCCGCATTGGACGCCTCGATATGAAGCCGGTAGTTCGGGCCGAAATACTCAAAGTAGTCGTTGTACGGCAGCTCATTCGGCACTTCCTTGTCGACAGCGATGGCCGTCTCGAAGGTCCAGCAACGGGCGACGTTGCGAGGAGTGTATCCACCACCTCCGACCATCATCAGCGGCACGTTGTAGCTTCGGAAGAAGCGAGCGCATTCTCCATGACCTCTGAGTGTCAGGTTGAATGGTCCGAGACGATCTCCGTTGAGCGAATCCGCTCCGCACTGAAGAACGACGGCGGATGGGTCGAAACGCTCCATGACTTTAGTCATGACCGGCTTGAATATGCTCTGATAAGTGGTATCAGTGATACCATCACGGAGTGGCACATTCACCGAGTACAGCTTTCCCTTGCCGGCACCAATGTCCTTGAGGTCTCCGGTTCCGGGGAAGAAGTCTCCGTACTTGTGGAAAGACACCGTCATCACTCGATCCGTCGTGTAGAATGCCTCCTCGACGCCGTCTCCGTGGTGCACGTCAATGTCGACGTAGAGCACGCGCTTGTGGTACTTCAGAAGCTCTAGAATGCCCAGGACGATGTCGTTGGTGTAACAGAATCCCGAGGCCTCGGACTTTTTGGCGTGATGCAGACCGCCCATCCAGTTGATGGCGATGTCGACTTTTTGCTTGTTGAGCTTGGTAGCTGCGGCCAGCGAGCCACCGGAGCTGAGTTGGCAGAACTCGTAGAGGCCGTCGAAGAGCGGGCAGTCCTCGCCGACGTTGACTGGAAAAATCGATAATATAATGGGTTGGCGCGGGGCCAAGGGCTCAAATTTAGGAAAAGCACGCTAAAAATGACATATTGGCACTGTGCCAAGCCTCTAGAAGGGCTCGAATGCTTGTTGGCACTGTGCCAAGTCTCTAGGAGGGCTCGAATGCTTGTTGGCACTGTGCCAAGTTTCGAAAACTCATTTTTGCAGTCAAAAATTGACAAAATTTGCTATTTTCTAAAGTGCGCACAATGCCAACCCTCCAAACGCCTCGAAAGCCGGCGGGTTCTCGACTTGGCACAGTGCCAAAAACCCAATAATTTCGAAATTCCCTAAAATATCGACTTTTCCCTTACATTTCAGCATCTGTTTGTTGAAACTCTTCAAATTATCCGGATTCGCGCTCTTCAAGAACGTCATGTACTCGTCGGTGTGGAAACGAGTCATGTCCTCCAGAGACGCTGGGAATGGACGCTGAAATTCAATTTTCCTTGTTTTCCGCCTGAATCTTTTCATTTTTCTTACGAAAATCTCGAGATTTCTGTAAAGACCGTAGTTGAGCACGAGATGATGGGTCATGCGGATGCGATGCGGCTTCATGACGTGTCCCTGACCGTAGTAGTAGTTGCCAATGTTCGAATCGTAGTAGTAGGCGACACGACGCTTGCCGTGCTCTTGCAACGGGCCATTCGAGTTCATTTTTGTGAGTTAACTGAAAAAAATTGGCTGAAAATGGGAAAAACTGGAAAAAATGGGTGGAAATGAGAGAAAACTGGGAAACGACCCAATTCTTGGGAATCAACAGGTGCAAATGAGGAGAATAAGAGTAAATACGAGTGGGAACAGATTAATGACAGCATGTCAGAACAAAAAATCGATTTGGGGAGAGCGCGCAGCTGTGCGTGCCGAGACGACGTCTTCAAGGTGAATCAAACGGCTAATTAGGGAAATCTGAGACTTATTCACAAAATTTTCATGGAAATCATTCAAAATTATTATTTTGATGAAAAACACCTGAAAACAGAAAGAAAAACCGAGAAAAACAGACGAACCTCAAAAAACGCGAGCGAACGCTTGCGCACACAATTCAAAAAACAGCGACGGAAATCGAATGTCGGAAATAAAGTAAAAACCATGCGGCGCTTTTGCGATCAACCGTGCCGCAGCCTGCATTCTTGCAGAAAGAGGCGGAGCTTCGGCACCGCCCGTTGCTTTTTTGCTTCCCATTTTTGCGAATTTCGACCTGGATTTTTCGTTTTTTCTGACGTTTTTTACTGAAAATTAACTTAAAAATTAAAATATTCGAAAAATTAGTTCCGTTTTCATTAATTTTCCGGAAAAATGCATAAATTTTGGGATTTGAAAAGTTTTTTTTTACTTTCTTCACTTTAAACGTCGTGTAAAAATTCACGGCTGTGTTCTTCTTGTTTTTGACTGTTTTAAACGGAATTTCGGGGCTTTGCAAGCAGCTCTGACCTATTTTCATTGAGAGTTCGCGTTTTCCGCTAAAAAGATCGCCTTCTCAGTGCCCCGAACCCTTCCCACCGCTCAAATCCCAAAATTTCATGTTATTTTCCAGGTAATCAACTATGGTCGTCGGAAAACTCTTCGAGGCAGCCAAGTGGACTGCCGAAACCGTGAAGGGCGCCGCCATCGTCGTTGCTTCGCCAAATGCCCCGGTCCCGGCCACCGACCTGCACCCACGCATGCCAGCCCGGCCATGGACTGCTCAAGAATACGTGAGTGGCCTAAAAATCATCAGAACTATCCGGAATCTCTGAATTTTCAGTTGAGAATGTGGTCGTGGCGCCATTGCTGGAAGTACCTCCCAGTCTTCCGCTTCTACATCTACTCCGGTGTCATCCTCTACGGAGTCTTCAAGTTCGTTCTCCCAAGTAAGAATTCAGATTCAAAAGAGCCGAAACTTCAATTAAATCTTTCCAGTCAAGCCACGCCACATGGTTCAGTACACTAAAGGAAAGGAGGACCACCACCACCACGAGGTCGAGCACTGGTGGGGAATTCGTCAGAAGCTGGCCGACAAGGAGTATTTCAAGAAGTACAACCCGCTCAAGAAGGAGGGTGAGGTCGAGCTTGGACACCACTAAATTGTTCGTTTCTCCTATCCCCCTTTAGCCGAATTTCCCATCTCTCTCTCGTTTCCTTCCCTCGTTTTATTTAGTAAACGCAAATCCAAAATTATCGTCATTTTTCGATCGAGTGTGTTAGTTTTGGGTATGTAAGAATAAAATTATCGAACCTCTTCTCCTTTTCTCTCTCCGCGCGATCAAGTGATTTGCATAAAAGTGGGAGGAGAAGATGTGAAGGTCTCGGAGGACGTTATTATTATTATTATTGTCTTTCTCTCTCCGAAACGCCTTCATTCCCCGAAATGATGCGCGCCAACCTGATTATTGCCATTTTCGCCACTGTTTTACTCTTTGCCAACTGCTACAATGTTCCACCGCCGACAAGCATTCCAGCAGCTTCAGAGGTAAGAAAAACAACAAAAATGAACAAAATTGGTAATTTTCCAGGTCGACACCATGATCCGCCAATGCTTCCAAACGGCCTGCAAGGAATGGATGGCTGAATGTCACTGGTACTGCGATTCGATCAAAGGAGCCGTGAGTTCAGGCGGGAATTTCAAAATTTCAAAATTTCCCGGTTACAGAGCTTCCTCCGCCGCTGCAAAGACTGCCTGAGCTTCCGCGGACAACAATGCATGGATTGTTTTGAGCTTTAGGCTCTCAGAAATCGATAATTCCATCAAAATAAATAAACTTATTTATTTCTCATTTTTCCTTTCATAACATCCATTCGTCATTTGTGATTTGTCCTATTTTATACCTTCTAGCAAACTTTAGAGCCTTCTGAATTTCGGGAAAACGTTCAGAAAATTCAGAACTCAAAATGTCCCAAAAACTATCCCTTTTGCTCAAATTGAGCCAACGAAGCTTCTCGATACACACAGCGAGCACTTCAAAAATCAATACTCCCCACCTGGATTTATCATTTTCCAATCAGCTGATATCCACGTCACAGCCGCGAATCGATCGATACTGTAACACATTTTTAAGCGAATTGACCCATGATTTGAACAATTTGAAGAGTTTGAAGACGAAAGTTGGTGATAACTGATATCCCTGGGTGATAAGAAGATTCAGATTGATAAATGCCGTCGAGACCTCGAATATTGCTTCCAAGATCATGCGGAAATCAGTTTTGTGCCGATTGGAAGCGCAGCGAATGGGTTGCTGCATAATGGATCGGATTTGGATTTGGTAGGTTCGGGAAGGAAGTGCGCTCTAATGAGAAAATCAAACATTTGAACAAATTGAACAAAAAACGAAGAACAAGTGCAAAAAAAAAAAAATTGAGTAAAAAAAAATTTTTTTTTAATTTTATAATTTTTTTTGAAAACTTTTAAAATAAATTTCTACGTTAAAACACTATTTTCAAATAAAATTGTAAATTATAAATTTTTAAAAAATCGAAAAAAAAATTTCAAAAAAAAATTTTTTTATATCATTTTTTCCGAAATTCCTCGATTTTTACCCAATTTTCCCCGGATTTTTATGATAATTTTTCAAAATTTCTCAAGTATTTTTTCCAGGTCCTCATCCCCTCCTCAACCTCTGAAAACTGGAAAAAATTCAACACCCGCTTCGAAAAAAGCGCTCAATTCCGTTTCGGCTACATGCAAACCATCAGAAATCTTATCATTTCCAAGAAAATCGGTCGATGTGATACTCCATATTATAATGCCAAGGTAAGTGCGCTCTACCGTTAAAAAAAGGGAAAACCCAAGTTCAGACCCCAATAATCCGCCTGAAATCCGACCGAAAACTGCAAATCGACATTCAATTCGGCTCGACGAGCCCTATCAGAAGCACGATTTTTATCAGAACTTGTGTGGAATTTGACGAAAGAGTCGGATTATTGATCCATTGGTTGTGCAAGAAATTCGAAGAATCCCGGATTCTGAAAAGCTCTGATAGGCTCTTCTCGAGATATCACGTCAATATGCTGGTCATTCACTTTCTGCAGGTGCGCTCCATTGCCAATTCTCAATAGAGCTCGTTTTCAGGCCCTCCCCACTCCAGTCCTTCCCGATATCATCCAACTGGCTCCGTGGTGCTCTCCTAATCATGATCAACTGAAATTGATAAGAATGATAAGACAGAAGAACCTCTATGTCCCAATGGAAACTGCCAATGAGACAAGTGTTGGAGGATTGGCTATTCAACTTATCGATTATTTCTCGCAGTTCGATTTTGGAAAACGGGCGATTGATACTAGAGGAAGGAATTTGAGGAGGTGAGTGCGGTGGGGCGCGTTTTTAGAAATCTGAAACTTCGATAGAGCGCTTTTGCACCTTACAGTGCAATAGGGCGCAAGTGTACACTTCCAGAAGTTTCGATAAAGCGCATTTGCATCGGAGCAGTTCATTAGAGCGCATGTGAATTGGGCAGTCTAACATAGCACGTTTTGACAAGTAGAGGTGTTCCGATAGAGCGCACTTAGTCCAAAGAGTTTCAGTAAGTTCAACAGAGCGAATTTGCCCAAATTGGGCTAGTTCAATAGAGCGCATTTTTATGAACCTAGCAAATCCAGTAGAGCGCCATTGCTCTCCCAGCTTCTAGTCCAATAGAGCGCACTTCCTTCAGAGAGTTAGTTAAGGATCATTTGACAGTTTCAGCAGTTTCAGTAGAGCGACTTTGCCTAGATTTGACTAGTCCAATAGAGCGCATTTTCACAAATCTAACAAGTCCAGTAGAGCGCCCTTGCTTCAAGCTTCCAGTTCAATAGAGCGCACTTCCAGATCTCTCCGTGACCCGAATTTCTTCGAACTCCGCGACGTCTACTTCCCGGAGTTCACTTGTCGAGTCTACGAAGCGCCTCGTTTGCTTCATGAATTTTTTGCGAAACTCAAGGATCAGGCGGCTCGGGAGAGATATGATCATTTGTTTTGTTATCATTTTTTGTAGAAAAAAATATTAAAAATTGACTTTTTTGACACTTATTGATCTGGTTTTCAAGCCAATTGTTATCTTTTGATTGTCATGTCTTATCAGTTCCCCATTACCACTTCACAAGTTCAGATCTCGTAAATCCGTGAGTGTATGCTCATTTTCCGTCGATTCTTCTCGAGAATGTCGGTGCTCCAGCCTCCAGAAGCCGTCCGTGGAATGCAGAAGCTCCAGAAGGACGCCTTCAACAAGATTATCGATTTTCCGGTGATCGAAGTCGATTCCAGAGATGTCAGTGTGATTTCGAGACGGGTCCGACTTGAGAATTACCTCATCGGACAGAAGTTCAAGCCTCTCAAGAACTTTATGGAGATTGATAGTGATAAGAGTGATCAGGATGATAAGAGATGTGACAAGAAGATTATGGTATTTCATCCGGAAAAAGTCGATTCGGAGGAGACGAAACAGAAGATTTTGGAGATGTTGGCTAGGGAGCTGGGCAGTGAGAAAGTTCTGAATTGGACTAGGATTCAGAAGGAATTGACGTTTGAAAATTGGGATCAGAAGGCGATTTTTAAGGTAAAAATAAGGGAAAATAAAGAAAATTGAGTAAAAAAACAAAAAAAAATGGAAAAATTAAAAATGTTCAAAAAAACATTTTTTTTTCGAATTATTTAAAAATGTCTATTGATTTTTGCGATTCCGAAAGCAAAATAAAGCTATTCTTGATTGGAAATTTTTTTTTTTAATTGAAAAAAAAAATTTTTTTTTGAATTTTTTTCAAATCTTTTGATTTTTGTAGTTTTTTTAACGCATTTTTTTGCAATTCCAAAGACAAAAATACATTTAAAATAAATTTTTTGAAAAAAAATTTCAAAAAAAATTCAAAAATTTTGCAATTTTTTCTAATTTTTCTCTCTAATTTTTTTTCAATTTTTTTAGTTTCAAAAGCTCATATTATTATCGATTTTTCCATTTTTCATCTTTTTTTTTGATTTCCAGGCAATTCTCCCGGAAAACATCGAATACAGCTCGTACACCCAAACCGGACACATTATCCACTGCAATTTCGCCGATGAAACGCTTCCTTTTCGATTTATCATTGCCGAAGTTTTTCTGGAGAAAGTGAAAAATTGTAAGACTGTTGTGCAGGTGAGTAGAAAAAAAATTGTAAAAAACAAAATTTTTGAAAAAAAAATTTAAAAAAAAATCCAAAAAAAAAATTTTTTTCAAAAAAGTATTTTTAAAAAATCTATGAAATTCTTCAAAAGTTCAGAAAAACATGTAAAAATGACTGGGAAACTAGCCAGAATTAAGAAAAAAAACTTCAAAAATCACCAAAAAGTTACTCGAAAATTGGACCATTTTTGGCTTATTTTTCGTTTATTTTTTTTGGAAAATTATTTTTAAAATTGTTCAAAAATTTTCAAAAATTGCAAGAGAAACATCTGAAAATGACTTTGAAGTCAGCAGAAATTAAGAAAAAATTCCAAAAATTAGCAAAAAATTCAGTAAAATTACTCGGAAATTGGCCATTTTTGGCTTTTTTGGGCTAATTTTTATTTTTAATTATAATTTTTTTTTCTAAAGCTCCAGAATCTCTAGAGCTCTTCAGAATTTTCAAAAACTCGATTTCCACCCATTTCCAGAAGGGCAACATCATCACGAACGTCTTCCGAAACCTGGACCTCGAGCTTCTCGCCGGTGAGCCCAACTACATCACAGAAGTCAAAGAAACGGGTCTTCGATTCAAAATGGACTTTTCGAAAGTCTACTGGAATTCCCGATTAAGTCATGAACACGAACGGATCACAAAGTATTTCAATAATCAATCGATCGTCTACGATGCGTGTTGTGGAATTGGTCCGTTTGTGCTGCCGGCGATTGTGAAGAAAAAGCCGAGACGGGTGATGGCTAATGATTTGAATCCGGATAGTGTCAAGTGGTTGAGGGAGAATTTGAAGGTGAAGGAATGGAGGGAATTTGAAAATGTTTAAAAAATTTTGAAAAAATGGATCAAAATTGATCAAAAATCGACCAGACATGACAAAACATAAAATTGAAAAAAAAATTTAAAAAAATTTTAGAAAAAATTTTTTTTCTTCCAATTTCAAATGTCCCACTTTAAAAAATCTGCCAATTTGTTGAAAATAACGGGGAAAACTATAAAAATTAATCAAAATTGAAAAATAAAAATTTTTTTTCAAAATTTTTTTTTCCAATTTTGTGTAATTTTTCCGAAATTTTCACAAATAACGGAAAAAAAATGCTGAAATTTCAAAATCAAAAATTGAAAAAAAATATTCAAAAATTTTTTTTCCTATTTTTATTTTTTTCAAATTTTTAGGATTTTTCTTGATTTTTTTCTTAGATTTTCAGACAAAAGCCCTTTTTTCACTTTTTCAATTTTTCAAATCAAAAATTCCATTCTTTCAGTTGAACAAAATCGCCGAAACCCGATTGGAAATCTTCAACCTTGACGCCAACGTGTTCATCAAAGAGAAAATTGCCCAGGATTTTATGGAATTGATCAGGAAAGATTCAGAAGTTCACAAGGATTCTGAAGATTCCAAAAATTCTGAAATCTCTGAAATCCACGTGATGATGAACCTTCCCGCCTACGCCGTCAACTTTTTGCCCGCTTTTCGAGGCGTTTTGAGAAGGTTTCAAGCCGAAATTGAAGAGATTTGGAGGAAAAATGGGAGAAAGTGGAAGTGGAACGTTTATTGTTACCTTTTTGCGAAGGTAAGAGGAAAAGCGGGAAATTTGAAATTTTTGAAAATATTGAAAAAAAAATTTTTTTAATTGAAAAAAATTTTTTTTTTCATTTTTTTTCAGAATTTTTTTTGAAATTTTTGAGTAAATATCAAGAAAATTCTGTTTTTCCAGTCCCACGTGGATGTTCCTGACGATTTCTACGAGAAGGAGGCTCGAAAAATGTGCGATGAGAAGACGAAATGGGAGAAATCGCTCGTTGTCAAGTGTCATAATGTAAGTTGTAAATGTGCTCTATTGGACAAATCATTGAGTTTCTGGGTGAAGTTCAATAGAGCGCGTTTTCCTATTTTTGTCATTGGAGCGCACTTCCCCCTTTTTTTTCCAGGTCCGCACCGTATCCTCCCGCAAGGAAATGTTCTGTGCACAACTGGAACTCCCCTACGAATTCCTCTTCGCTGAGCCGCTTCCAGAAGATTCAGAAGTCATCGAATTGGAGCCGGAAGAAGTCGATGAGCCGAGCAGTAAACGAGTCAAAACGGATATTTGAGAAATTTTGAATTTTTGTGTAATTTCTGTTGATTTTTGAAATTCCTTGTTGAAAATCTCTTGTTTTTTGTTGATTTTTCAATTTTTTTCAATTTTTCCCAAAAAATTAACCAATTTTCCATTCGTTTTCACACAATTCTCAATTCTGGAAAAATTATTTATTTTCCTTCAATTTTATGTTTTTTTTTCTATCACTGATATCGTTATCAGCATTATACTTGAACTGTATTATTTTTTTTTAAATTGCAAAAAAAAATTATTTGGGTCTCGCAGCGAAAATGGGGAAAATTTGAAATCTGAAATGCTGGAATCCAAATTCAAAAATCACTGAAAAACGGAATTTTCCGCTCAACTTTGATGATTTTTCAAAAAATTTAACTTTTCGTGGCGAGACCCAAGCGAAAACCTATAAGCTCAATAGAGCGCATCTGCATTTTTTTTTCAAACTTGTTGATTTCCTTAATTTTTGCCATTTGCGGCGGGAAAACGCAAAATTCAATTTTCGCGGTGAGACCCGGCACAGAAATTGCCCGTTTTCACTGTTCGATAGAGCGCCAATGCATCAACTTCCCAATTCGTGGCGAGACCTAGATTCGAATAGTTCAATAGAGCGTCTCTCCACACCATTTTTCCATATTTGAATTTTCAAACTTGCCCATTTTCCAGCCCTCCCAATGATCCCCCGGTGTCTTTCCCGTCTCTCGGCCCTTCCCTCAACATCTTCCCGCACTGCTGCCACTCTTCCCTCGATCAACTTGTACAGTATCCGTCGCCGACTGGCCGAGAAGCTCTCCAACAAGTACAACGAGCAACGTGTTCAGCAGATCGGACCAGATCTGGCATGTTTGGAATGGCTGATGGAGTGTGGGGCGACGAGTGTGCGGATGTCCGATGGAACGGTTATTCGGAGGCAACGGGAGATGAAAGAGTATATTCCGCATGCTTTGGAGGGGAAAAATCAACAGGTGAGGTGTTTAGTGATAAGGAGTGATAAAAGGAGAACAGCAAAATTTAAGAAAAATTGAAAAAATGAAAAATGGGAAAAAAAGTTTTAAAAAAATATTTTCATTTTTTTTCTAATTAATTCAATAAAAACTGAGTTATTGATAAAGATTGATAAGAGAAAACTGGAAAATTTTTTTGAAAAAATGTCAAAAACTGAAATTTAAAAAAATTTTGATTTTATATATATATTTTTCTTTTTTTACAATTTTTTCCCTTTTTTTTCCTAATTTTCCGAATGTCAATTTTCAGCCAAAAAATCAATAAAATCTTCAAATTATCACCAAAAATTGACAAAAAAAAAATTTTTTTTTTGAACATTTCCTTTTTTTCTTCATTTTTTCTTTTTTTTCCCAATGTTAGTTTTGAGCCAAAAAATCTATTAAATCAATGAATACTGTTTTTTTTTAGATGAAAAATTAAAAACTTAAATTTTACTCCATTTTTCTCCAGAAAGAAGCAATTCAATCGGGTGACATCACCTATGAGACCCAATGGCCCAATGCGCCGTACACGTGGATCGTCGAAGTGGATGCCAGTGATTCGGCCATTGCCAACGAGGGATTCACCTATTTGAGAGACGTTCGACGCGTCGAAAAGCTCAAATTGAACTTTTGTGACTATTTTGGCGATGAGGCACTGAAGTTCTTGGCGCAGGGCAGACCGGCGGGCAGTTTGACGGATTTGGTGGGTTATCAGGGGATTAGGAGTGATAAGAGAGGAGATAACTGATTCAGCTGATAAAAGACTGGAAAATGATAGTTTCTAGCTGAAAAATCAACAGAAAAATTTTAAAAAAAATTCGCGAAAAAAATCAAAAAATTTTCAAAAAAAAATTTTTTTTTCTAAAAATTTTTTTCAAATCAGTAATGTAGCTGATAAGAAAAACTAGAAAATGATGGTTTCAAGCTAAAAAATTAATATAAAAATGTAAAAAATTCAACAAAAAAATCAAAAAAATTGAAAATTTTTTCAAAAAAAATGTTTTTTTTTTCAAAAATTTCCCGAATTTTTCCACAAATATCAGCTATTTTTCCAGTTTACAAATGCTAAAAACGAAAAAAAATCAGAAAAAAAATTGAAAAAAAAATTTTTTTTGAAAGTTTTTTTTTCATGTTTTCCCCGATTGTTCAAAAATTTTTACTGGATGTTGTAAAGAATTATTTTTTCTGTTGACAATGCGAATTTTATAATACCAGTCTGAAAATTAAAAGAAAATTTTTTTTTGGAATTTTTCATAAATTTTGACCAAGATTTTCACATTTTGTCCTTCGAAAACCGTGTTTTTCTTCTGTTTTTCTCAAAAATCCACCCTAAAAGTGTTCAAAAATCTTATTCTCTAAACTATTTTTCTTATTCTGATTTCTCCAGAATCTCCAGAATCTCTAGTCTCCAGAGTTCAGAATCCTATCAATCCCCCACTATTCCATTACCCTTCATTACCCCATTTTTCCAGGAAATCGTTCTGAACCCGTGCGTAACGGACGGTGCAGTCTATTGGCTCCAAAAACTCAAAAATCTCCGTAGAGCGCACTTCTACTTCCTGCCCTACGTGGCCCATCGGCAAGGATTCATTCGACAGCTGAAGATCGCCTTGCCACGTTGTCAAGTCACTTTTCCCGAAATCGACACGATCGGATACGGTTATCAGGACAGGAAGTGATAATGGATTATCACTGATAACGATTAGGAACTTTTTATGTTGATTTGATTTGATTAATTGATAAGACATATAGACTCTTTTCTCATGTTTTCCCATAAATCACCATGCAAAAAAGTGCCGAACGTGCCATTTTGCAGGCCAAAAATTGGTGGGAAAAAATCGCGAAAAATAAGATTATTTATTTTTGGGACAACTTTGACACATGACACACACCTGGGCCACCTTGAAAAAGTGACTGATCGAATGATTTGATTATTTGATAACTCGAGATAAGCCAATTTCCCCCATAGACACCCCGCACTCTTGAAGTGATTGATTGATAGCTCGTGGCCCAAGTTTGGGGGCAAAGTTTTCGAAACTTGAAGCTGATAAGAGCTGATAAGAATTTGGTATTGAGCTGATAACCTGATAACCTGATAATCAGTTGTTTGACAAGTTTATGGGATATCTTGGTGAGTTTGAAAATTTTTTTTGAAAAATGAAAAAATTTGAAAAAAAATTTTTTTTTTCTAATTTCAAATTTTTTTTGAAAATTAGTTTTTTTGCCGTTTTTATTGATTATAACTTGTATTAAAAAATAAATTCAAAATTTCAAAAAAAAAAATTGAAAAAAAAATTTTTTTTTTTGAAAATCTCAAATTTTTCCATTTTTCAAAAAATGTCATCATACTTATTTTTCATTCAATTTTGCAAATTTTGGATGCATTTTTTTGCTGAATAAGTCACTGATTCAAACAATTTCTCCTTATTTTTTGCTATTTTTCAAATTTTTTTTTGAAAAATTTGAAAAAAATCGGATTTTGTAGCCGGCACTTTTATGAATTTCATAACTTTTCCAAAAAACAAAACGAATCTAATCATTCTGATAATGATTATCAGAAATCGAATGATCTTTGTGAAAATTTGTGAAAATTTGGAAAAATTGACTGATAAGAGGTCCAGGGAAGCTTCAGAAGACGTCCTCACTTCTGAATTCTGAAGTACCCCTTCAGAATTTGAAATTCTGTTTTTGGACCTCAAATCTTTACTTTTTCTCTTCAAAATAACCAATTTTAGGCTGAATTTCACTTTATCTTCGTTTTTTGAGTGAGTCGCTACTCAGCGAATTGGGATACGGAGTCATAAGGAACCCCCTTCCTTCAAGAGAGCCCAAATTTGTTCAAAATGCTCCATTTAATCCCGTTCTTGGACTAATTTGAAGCTAAAACCGTTTTTGACATTTTGGGTTACTGTAGCTAGCAATTTGTGCAAACACAGTGACGCGAAATTGCGTACCAAACTTCAAAAGAGCACAACTTTGCTCAACATGCTCCGTTTGAGCTGGGATTTGGGCAGGGAATAGTCAAAGGGTCCAGAATACAGACTCTAAAATTCAGAAGCCATAGGTCAAGATTCAGAAGCGCCACGTCATCTGGAAAGTCAGAATCTCAGCTTTCTGCTATTCCAACGGAACATCCACCAAAAATCCCAGCTTCCCATGCTCATAGTGATTACTGATAGTGATCCCTTATCACTGATCACAAAAACGAATCAAATTGGGTTCCTCCAAGCCATTTTCCTTGTTTTCTCCATTCTGACTCGAATTTTCTCACTGTCTCCACGCGATTTGCAGACGCTTCTCTGATTCGATTGATGACTTTCTGTTTTGTTCGCATTTCTGTTATCAGATCTCTGATAAGGCTCACTGATAAGCGAGGAATAAGGAAACCTCCAAACTTTTCATTTTTCTCCGGTTTTTTGCAATTTTTTGCATCTCTGATAACTTGATAATGCTTCAAATTCACTTAGGTCACACATTCTTATCACATGTTTCTCAGACTGATAAGAGATCAATTTGTTATCAGTGTGAGTCAACAGCAAGCTTGAATAGAGCCACTGATTGCAAAGAGCTCTCTGATAAGAGCTGATAAGGGAGTGTTTGGATCATACGGATGAAGAGGGGTTAAAAATCAAGTTGATTTTTGAAAATCGTCTTGATTTGTGTTAGAAGTAGTTTGATCCGAGCTCATTTTAGGATTTTGAAGGATTCTGACTTTCCAGATGACGTGGCGCTTCTGAATCTTCCCCGAACGTTTCTGAATTTCAGAAGCAGTATTCTGGTCCCTTTGACTATTCCCTGCCCAAATCCCAGCTCAAATGGAGCATTTTGAGCAAAGTTGTGCTCTTTTGAAGTTTTGGAATCTTTGTCCGCAATTTCTCGTCTCGGTGTTTGCACAAATTGCTAGATACAGTAACCCAAAATGTAAAAGACTACTGTAGCTTCAAATTAGTTCAAGAACGGGCTCAATTGGAGCATTTCTAGCAAAATTGGGCTCTCTTGAAGGAAGGGGGTTCCTTATGGCTCCGTATCACATTTCGCTGAGTAGCGACTCAATGAAAAAAGCAAAATTCGACCGAAAATTGGCTATTTTTGAGTATAAAAGTAAGAATTTGAAGGATTTTAACTCTAAACTTCTAGATTTCGTATTCTGAAGTGATACTTCAGAATTCAGAAGTGAGCATTTTGAGCAAAGTTGTGCTCTTCTGAACTCTGGCTCCGTATCCCATTTCGCTGAGTAGCGACTCAGTGCAATTTTTGTTTTTTTCGGTTTTAGGACAATATTTTGATGACGACAAAGTTTGATTTTCAGTTTTCCATTTCTAATTTCGGATTCTGAATCCCGTCAACTTTGTGTTCTGAATCTATCCTCTCGGTCTGGTTTTCTAATTGAAAATCACACAGACTTTTTCACATTTTCATCAAAACAAACACGAAAACTTCCTGTATTTTGGTTTGTTTTCCTGGAAAAAAGGTGTGGGATGATTAACTTTTGGTAGACGAACTTGAGTCGCTACTCAGCGAATTGGGATACGGAGCCAGAGTTTAGAAGAGCACAATTTTGCTCAAAATGCTCCATTTGAGCCCATTCTTGAACTAATTTGAAGCTACAGTAGTTTTTTACATTTTGGGTTACTGTATCTAGCAATTTGTGCAAACACAGTGACGTGAAATTGCGGACAAAGATTCCAAAACTTCAAAAGATCATAACTTTGCTCAGAATGCTCCATTTGAGCCCATTCTTGAACTAAATCAAAGCTACAGTAGTTTTTACATTTTGGGTTACTGTAGATAACAATCTGTGCAAACACCGTGACGCGAAATTGCGTACCAAACTTCAAAAGAGCACAACTTTGCTCAAAATGCTCCGTTTGAGCTGGGATTTGGGCAGGGAATAGTCAAAAGGTTCAGAATACTGCCACTAAAGTTCAGAAGCCATAGGTCTAGATTCAGAAGCGCAACGTCATCTGGAACATTCTATAAATCAAACCTCCCCCTTCTCAAATCAAAAGACCAACTCGCTTATAAATTTTTGACCTCATTCCTTGCCAATTTTCCCCAATTTTCTCCAATTTTCCACGTAATCACGTAATTCCCCCGATTTCCTTCCACCTAATTCTCGGAATTTCTAAAAATACACTTCTCGCCGATTCATACCCAATTAGTAGGTCATTCATGATGATACGTGAGCTTGGCTCCGCCTATTTTAGTACTTTGTGTAGAGTTGATAAGGAGTGATAACACGTTACATACTTTTGAAAATGGCCAACTCTAGAAACGTGGAATTCGCTAGGATGTCAGGTAATAAGTGCGGTAGGGCGCATTTGCATTAGGGGGTCAGCAAGTGCGCTCTATTGGACTTTAGCGTTTGAAGTTCAATAGGGCGCATTTGCAGCGTTTTTAAAATGATTTTTTCGTATGCAAATGCGCTCTATTGAACTTCGAAGTTTGCTGTTCAATAGGGCGCATTTGCACTGTTCTGCTAACTGCAAGTGCGCTCTATTGGACATTGACTTTTGAAGTTCGATAGAGCGCATTTGCAGCGGTTTTTCCATTACGTTAGCAAGTGCGCTCTATGGAACTCCAACTTTTGCTGTTCAATAGGGCGCATTTGCAATGTTAATCAAATTCGATTCTGCTTGCTGCAAATGCGCTCTATTGAACTTGAAGAGTTGGTGTTCAGTGGAGCGAACTTGCTGAGCTCTAATTTGGTTGAAATGGCGCTCTGTTCGATAGAGCGCATTTGCATAACCCTTGCAACTGCGCTCCAATGCCAAAGATCCCATTGTCAGACACCGAGTCCAATAGAGCGCACTTTCCCGGAACCCCTATTTACACAATAACCGCCCCGACTTCCAACTAGACACAATCAGTGATATCACTGATAACAACCCAAATCTAATCATCTCTGAAAGCCTTGGCTCTATTTTGCTTTTTCTTTTCAGATCACTTCCAACAAATGGGCGATTTCAAAGTGGACTTTGGGCAGTCGTTGTTCATGTGCATACTGTACATTTCTATAGGTAATTCTTATCACTGATGAGTAACTGATAAGCATTATCACTATCAGGAACAATATCAATCTTCTGCAGTCTTACAACAATAACTTTGTACTTGTCAAGTAGAGATTTGCGAAGAAAGTACCTATTGTACTGGGTTCTAGACGTCTGTGAGCTGTTGGATGGTAAGTGCGCTCCATTGAGAATCCTCAGTTTGACCTACTTTTGACCTACTTTTCCAGCCGTCAGCTACGTGCTCCTAGGCACTGGCCGTGGTCACTTACTTCTTATCAACATGCTAGGCACCTCCACCACTGTTAGGGATTGCTTCTTCCACGTGAGCGTCTTCTGAATCCCAATGTCATCTGAATCCTTTTCAGAGATACTGGCCCCATTCCCTGATCCTCGGAACTCAACTCCCATCAATTTGCACACTTTTCTTGTCATTTGAACGAATTCTGGCGGTTGTTAGGCCGGCGACTTATAAAAGGGCGTGTACGCAGAGTTTCAAGTATATTCTGGTGTCAATGGTGCCGGTTTGGGCTGTGGTAAGTGTGGGGGCTTTATTTGGGCTTTTCTGGGCTTTTTTCGGGCTTTGTTGGGCTTTTTTGGAGCTTTTTTGGGGCTTTTTCGGACCTGTTTCAGCTTTTTCAGGGGTTTTTTGGGTTTTTGAGATGTTCTGGGCTTTTTCGGGCTTTATCGTGCTTTTCTTGGGCTTTTTTGGGCTTTTTTTGGGCTTTTTTTGGGCTTTTCGGGCTTCCAGGCTTCCAGGCTTCCACGCGTCTAGGCTTTTTCGGGCTTTTTCGGGCTTTTTCGGGCTTTTAGGCTTCCCACTTTTCGACATTTTGGGCTTCCAGGGTTCCGAGCTTCTTGGACTTTTTGGGCTCTTGGGCCTTCCGGGCTTTTCGGGCTTTTCGGGCTTCTAGGCTTCCAGACTTCCAGTCCCCTTCCCCAAATTGACCCTTTTCCAGCTAACCCTCACCGCTGCCGGCTTATCAGTGATAGGAAGTGATGGTGATCGAGTCGTCGGAACCAAACATTGTGCAATCATCACAAGTACTAGTAAATGGTGAGTGATCAAGCTTATCAGTAATCTTATCAGCGGACAACTTTTTGATTCTTGAACCCTCATTAGTGGGCTATTCATACTTCAACCTTATCACTGATTAACACTTGTCAATCCCCTCCGGGACCCTAATAGTTCTATTGATAACTCTTATCACCCCTTATCAGGTACTCCACCTTCCACTTCACCTTTGTCGTGCTCGCCTACGTCGTCTCCTTCGTCTCCACGTTCATTGTCTGGGCAACCCGACGGGTATGGAGGGTAGATCAGCTTATCACCTCTTATCACTCCTTATCACCATTTCAGAATCTTTCTCAGAGCAAATACGGATCACAGGATGATAAACTCGGGATGATATTGGCAATGTCAGGGACCTCCATCATTCTCCTAGCCTCACCGGCAGTTGTGATGCTCACTATCAGATGGGATATCACTGAATGGGGTGATATCGAAGTGGCGGTGACGTATGCAATGCCAGGGTAACTGATAAGCACCCCTTATCTCCTAATCACTCGCTTTATCAGGTTCTTATCAGTCGTCAACACAGTGATCGCCTTCAGATTCCGCAAAGAGCTCAGGGCTCAGCTAATGCACTTGCTGGGCATTAAGTGAGTTCTTTTCCTTATCTTTTCTTATCACTTTCCCTTATCTTATCACTTTAGTCATGATTTTCCAACAGGGCAAAGTTGAGCTCAAGTTTCCTAACTATAAGAGAGGTTACTGTATGGAGACCGGAAAAGTGAAGGTATCATATCAATGGGTTACTGTAGTTATCGATTTATTGATCGGTTCAAGCTCAAATTTGGCCTAGATAAAGTCAAAAGGTGTATGAATAAGCTCAGAAAGTTTTGGAGCTTTCGGGGAAAATTTGGAGCCAGGAGCTCAACTGGAAGCTCGACAATTTGATTTTTTGGTCTTCTCGAAGTTTGACGTCAACTTTCAGATGACGTGGCTCATCTGAATCTTCTCCCTGAAGTCTGAAATTTCTTGAGCTTGTCCCTAGACCCTATGATTATTTGCAGACCAAGTTTGAGCTCAATCGAACCATTTTTAGCAGAGTTATAGCCAAGAGCACTTGTCCTGAATTCTTCAGTTAGGTTTTCATATCATTGGTGTCTTTTGGGTTACTGTAGCTATCGATTTATTGATTAGTTCAAGCTCAAGTTTTGTCTGGGTACTGTCAAAAGTCTGTAAAGATGCTCTGAAAATTTTGGAGCTCTGGGACAAAATTTGGAGCATTTGGAGCCAGGAGCTCAACTGGAAGCTTGCATTTTTAAGCTTTTGGAGCTTGATGTCAAGTTCCAGATGACGTGGCTCATCTGAATCTTTACCCTGGAGCTTGAAATTTCTGGAGCATGTCCCTAGACCCCTTGACTATTATCAGACTAAGTTTGAGCTCAATCGAAGCATTTTTAGCGGAGTTATAGCGAAGAGCACTTGTCCCCTGAAATCTTCAGTTTTAGCCAAAAACTTTTAGGTTCTTTCATGTTCTAGACTTTTGGGTTCTGTTTTTTGAAACTAGTTGCTGATTGCTTATCAGTGATATCTTATCAGTTTGATCTTTTCCAGAACAATCCCCCACTCTCACTACGAACAATCAATGTTCACTCGGACCACTCTGACCTCCCGAAGGGCCACCAACACTGTTCATCATCTTCACTAGATATTGATTAATTGATTAACTGATAATGGTTTTTGATATGAAATATGAAATAATAAAAATAAAATGAAATGTTCATCAATTTATCACTCAACTAATCATTTGGTATTCATCAAAGATCCAAAATCCAAAGTTCCAAGAGCCCTTCAAAAATCAATCAATATCTGGGTTACTGTAGGAGATAGAAAAAAGTTGTCAACTAATAAAATGTTCCTTTTTCAATTTCCTATTTTTTATCAGTTGATCACTTTTTGCTATCTCTAAACTTAACCAAGTTACAAAGCAAAAAATATGGAAAATTCTAGAATTCCAATTTCATCATCTACTGAAACGCCGAAAAGGAGCCGAAAGAGCACAGGGAGCACACACGCACATATATCATAGTATCAAGTGGCTGCAACTTTAATCAAAAGGGTGTCTATGTACTGATAAGAGCCGTCCAAACCTTACTAATGCTTCTTCTGGTGCTTTTAGCTGGGCTCATTGGCCGTTTGGGTAAGTTTTCAAGTTTTCAGTATCCCTATCATCCCTTATCACTTCAGCCGGCTCCGAGTGCCCTACAGGTTGGCTTTTCCACCCAGAAACCACTGAATGCTACTATTTCTCCACTAAACTCTACACTTTCGATGAATCCATCCAATTCTGCAATTCCATTGGTGGCAAATCCGTCTCAATCAACTCATACACAGAAAAGGATGCTATCAGTGGTAGGTGATAAGAGATAAGAATGATAAACATCCTAAAAGTCTTTAAGCCATAACCAACACAACAAGCATCCAACCTTGGCTTGGAACTCGAAGGAACACCACTAACAACAAGTTTTACAATATTGACGGGTCCTATTTTTACAATTACATTTGGACTACAAGTAGGTCAAACTTTTCAGATTTCATAACTTTTTCCTGAATATTTCGCAATCCAGACGAGCCAAGCCCCAATGGAGATTGCGTAACTTTCAAAGGCGTTAACCCAGCTGGCCAGCAGGTCACACAGTGTTACCAGTTACAACCAGCGTTTTGCAAGCAGACTCCTGCACTGTAAGTTTTATTTTTTATCTGTATCACTGATAAGGTCTTATCACTAATCACCATATTTTTTAGCTGCAATAGTGCTAACTTTGGTGGTCCCAACACTTGGTCTGGAAGCTTCTACTCTCCAGGCTACCCAACGCAGTACTATAACAACCTCAACTGCCAGTACCTTATCACTTGTGAGTGTTATCAGTCCTTATCAGTTGAATTTATCTCCTTGATTATAGCCCCTAATGGTACCTATATCACCATTCAATTCGTTCCGTTTATCATTGAAGAATGGTATGATTCCCTGGAAGTTTTCGAAGGGAATAATACAAGTTACTCTTGGTATCTTGGGACGTGAGATTCTTATCATTATCACTCCTTATCATTTATCACTCGACACCTTCAGAGTCTCCTCCTACAACGCCGCGCGTGGCTTCGAAACCCAAGGCAACCAGATGAACGTTCGCTTCAAGACCAACTACGCAATCACTGATAAGGGATGGCTGGCGACGTGGAAGGCGAAGAAGGACATGCCAGTGATAAGACAATCAGGGACCAATGGAACAATGACAAGCCCCAACTATCCGAGCAATTATGATAGTTACGATGAGCAAGTTTATACGATCAGTGTGGCATGGGGAGGGCAGGTGAACATGACGATTGATGACTTCCGGACCGAATCGAAGAGGGATTATTTGAATGTTTATAATAGCACTGTGCAATCGAATAGTACATTGGTGGCTACGTGAGTGGAGGGATTTGGGGGTTTTGGGCTTTTGGGCTTTGGGCCAGGCTTCAGGGAGGGGGGGGGAGGGGGAGATAAGGGCTTGAGGATAAGGCTTCAGGCTTGAGATCAGAAGCTTGAGGATTTAGGGCTTCCGGGCCGGGTTTTAGTGTTTCAGGCTGCCAGGCTTTTAGGCCAACAGGGCCCGGGCTTCAGGACTGAGACTTGAGGCTGAAAGCTTGAGATTTGAGGCTTTTCGGTTTTTGGGCCAGGGCTTGAAGATTCAGGCTTGAGACTTGAGACTTCAGGTTTCAGTCTTCAAGCCCAAGGCTTTCAGTCTTCCGTTTGAGCGTTAAGGCTTTTGGGCCAGGCTTTAGGCCATTAGGGCCAGGCTTCCAGGCTTCTCGAGGATTCCGGGCCCTTGGCTCATATTTCCAGGCTTCTCGAGGCTTTTTGCCATGCTTTCAGCCTTGAAGCTTCCAAACTTCAAGTCTCAAGTCTCAAGCTCGGTTCAAGCCCAATCTAGGCCTAATCTAGGCCCAGTCTAGGCCCAATCTAAGCCCCCAAGCCCAATCTGACCTCTATTTCCAGTCTCTCCGGTGCCTCCATCGCCCCCTACAACTTCATCTCCCCATCCAACTACATGTCCCTGAAATTCGTCTCCGATGGCTCTCTGGAATACAAGGGATGGCACATGTACTGGTCGATTTGTTAATGTGTTAGTTTATTGTACATTTGAGTGTTTGAAATTGGAAGAAATTGATAAATTTTGATGAATGTTGTGTGTTTGACTTGAGTTGGCTACTGATAAGAAACTGTGTGCCTTCGGAAAGTTGGTTTGTGATTCTGATCCAAATGATTCTTCTCTTAACCTTTTTAGCAAGTTTTTCAGGGCTTTTGGGTAAGTTTCTTCCCTTATCACTTATCACTGATCCCTTATCACTTCAGCCGGCTCCGAGTGCCCTACAGGTTGGCTTTTCCACCCAGAAACTTCCGAATGCTACTTTTTCTCCACCCAAGTCTACACCTTTGATGAATCCATCCAATTCTGCAATTCCATTGGTGGCAAATCCGTCTCAATCAGTTCCTACACAGAAAAAGATGCTATCAGTGGTAGGTGATAAGAGATAAAGAATGACAAATCACCTGAAGGACGTTAAGCCATAACCAACACAACAAGTCTGCAACCATGGATTGCAAGTCGAAGGAACACCACTAACAATCAGTTTTACAATCTTGACGGGTCCTATTTCTACAATTACATGTGGACTACAAGTAGGTCAAATTTTTCAGATTTCATAACTTTTCACTAAATATTTCGCAATCCAGACGAGCCAAGCCCCAATGGAAACTGTGTGACCTACAAAGGAGTGAGCCCAGCTGGCCAGCAAGTCACACAATGCTACCAGTTGCAACCGGCGCTTTGCAAACAGACTCCTGCCTTGTCAGTTTATCAGTTGGGTGGCATTGACGTAAATCACAAAGTTCAGGTGCAACGGTGGAACCTTCGGGGGTCCATACACCCGTTCTGGAACCATCCGATCTCCTGGGTACCCAACGCAGTATTATAACAATCTGGATTGCCGGTACCTTATCACTTGTGAGTTTTATCAGTCCTTATCAGTTGAGTTGATCTCCTTGATTCCAGCCCCAAATGGTACCTATATCACCATTCAATTCTCTCCGTTTCTCATTGAAAACTACTATGATTATGTGGATGTGTTTGATGGCAACTCTACGATGTATGCTGATATGATTGGAAGGTGATAAGGAATGATAAGAATCCTTCAAGAAGGCATTTTCAGTGTCTCCTCGTACAATCTCGCTCGCGGTTTCGAATCCGAATCCAACGTGATGAACGTTCGCTTCAAGACAAACTACGCGATCACTGATAAGGGATGGATGGCGACGTGGCAGGCGAAGAAGGACATGCCAGTGATAAGACAATCAGGGACCAATGGAACACTGACAAGCCCCAATTATCCGAGTGATTACGATACTTATGATGAGCAAGTTTATCAGATCAGTGTGGCATGGGGAGGGCAGGTGAACATGACGATTGATGACTTCAAGACGGAGAATAATCGGGACTATTTGAACATTTATAATAGCACTGTGCAGACGAATAGTTCATTGGTGGCAACGTAAGTGAAGCGGGATTGGGCTTTTGGGCTTTTGGGCTTTCAGGCCAGGCTTCAGGCCTAAGGCATGAGGCGCAGGCTGAAAGCTTGAGGATGGAAGCTTGAGGCTTAGAGATTGAAGTTTCAGGGCTTCGGGCTTCAAGACCTCAGATCTAAGGTTTGAGGCTTCAGGCTTGAAGCTTCCAGGTTCTCAGTCTTGGGTTTGGGCGTTAGGGCTTCTGGACCAGGCTTTAGGCCATCAGGGCCAGGCCTTCATGAACATCAGGCATCATGCCTGAGGCTGGGAAATAGGTCAAGCTAGGCCCAGGAACTGGGCTTGAAAGTGAGCCAAACCGCCTTGAGTCTGGCTTATACGCCAGGAAGCTTGAAAGTAGGTCCTAAAGCTTGAAATACGAATTGAAAGAAGCTGGGCCTCTGGTTTTAGGCTTCCAGGCTTCTCGAGGATTTTGGGCCCTAGGACTAGGCTTCCAGGCTTCAAGCCTCAAACTTCAAGCCTCAAGCCTCAAGCCCAACATAGACCCAACCCATCAATCCAGGTTCCCTCAGCCCAATTTGACCTCTATTTCCAGTCTCTCCGGCTACTCCATCGCCCCCTACAACTACATCTCCCCATCCAGCTTCATGTCCATGAGATTCGTCTCCGATGGCTCAATCCAATACAAGGGATTCCATGCGTACTGGTCGATTTGCTAATGTATACTCTTGAATAAAGTGTGTTTCACGTGACTGTATCTTTGAGCACAAAAAGTAAAAGAATGTTGGCGCTGAGGGTCGTAAATTCTGTGTAATTTGCTCTCCGGTTAGACAGGCAGATAGCGGGTTTCAGTTAGAGCGGAAAAGAATGATCGCTGCTGCCGTACTGACCGTGCTGCTCTTTGCGTCAGCGAGTAGAGGTAAGCAAGGCTTTTGGGCTTCTAGGCTTTTGGGCTTTTGGGCTTTTAGGCTTCTAGGCTTGAGACTTGAGGCTTGAGGCTTGA
>LR539058.1:383089-393766 GCA_900536315.3 Caenorhabditis becei | reverse complement strand
TGAAAGACCAAAAGCCCGGAAAAGCCCAAAAGCCCAACCTCTCTACCCCTAAAACTTGCGAAACCCTCCCCTCCCTCCCCTTTTCAAAGCCACCGCCCATCCCAAAAACTCACATTCCCCGCATAAAAATAAATCATCAAATTAGCCAACAAGTTAGTCGCTTCTCCCTTGTCGGCAAAGATTCACATAAAACTCGAGTTGATAAATTGTCGTCGATGGGACACATAACACAACTACTTACCGCACATCTGCCTTTTGTTTCGATTCTTGAGCTCAAGGTCGAAAACGGAAAGACCGTTATTATTATGGTGATGATGAACAAATATGGGGAGAATGAATTGAAGTGACTAAATGGGACAGATGATTGATTGAAACCGGAAGAAGAGAGGGTGAGAAGCTGAATGACCTAGAAGATATCTTTGGCCTGGGCTGAAGCCCCCTTATCGTATTTTTATGTTTTTCCCCGAGAAAAACTGTGAAAATTGGGGGAAAATTGATCAAAAACCATCAAATTCCAAATTTCTCGCCTTGCAAAAATCGTGCTGCGCCTTTAAACCTACCGTAACCCATCGGCGAGACAGTGTGCCGATACGAGAGACGCAGACAAGCAGAGAAACAATTTTTTGTCGCTGAATTTTGGATTTTCGCGCGATAAATTGCAATTTCCACCAATTAAAGACTCATTCCACTAAAATTCCTGCTAAATAATTCAGAATAGCTCTTTAGAGTGTCTTGAAACATCTGGCTTTGCGGAAAATCGGAGAAAAACTGAAAGTTTACACACTATCGTATAAACTTTCCGTTTTTGAGGCGAAATGGAAACAAAAACACGACTCCGTTTAAAAAATCATATTATTGCCATCCCGCGGCGAGTCGCCTGATGGGTCCCGCCACGAAAATGGTTTTTGGCTGAAATACGGCGTCTAGGCAAGGTTTGGCACTTTTTCCGATGAAAACGGGTAAAATCAGGTGAATTCGAGCATTTCCCAATCAAATTCCAGCAGTTTCCACTAATTTTCAGTACAAAAACGGGCATTTTTGGATTTTTTGCCGCTTTTTACCAAAAACACCTCGTTTTTCACTAAAAATCGGTGGAAACTGCTGGAAATTGGTTGGAAATGACAGAATTTACCTAATTTTACCCGAGTTCATCAGAAAAAGTGTCAAAACCTTGTCCGGAAGCCGTATTACAGCCAGAAATCATTTTCGTGGCGAGACCCACCAGGTGAAGTTCTCAGGCTTCAAAACGACCAGTTTCTACTTTCTAACATTGCGAAATCATCCCGTCCCCCTTCCCACGTGCACCATATTCCATCCATTGTCTCATTGACACTTTCCACTCAATTTGCATCTCTTTTTGCCATCCATCCACTTGAGTGACACCGCCTAAGCGTCGGAACCCCTCTGCTTGCACACATTTACATAACCATCGCCAAAATGGATGATCTTTTGTGTAACAATTAGGCTAGTGAGCACGTGGCCAGGAAGTGGGACCCCGTTCCGGACGGAATTCGCGCATTCAATTTGGATAAATATTATGAGAAGAGGAAGTGAATGGGACAATACTTGGATGCACAATTAGATGTGTGTGTTCATCCTGAGAAGCCACCTGCAGAGCGAGAGAGTGTGTGAAGCGAGGAGACGCAGACAGGGTGTGTGTGTTCAGTGGAGTATCCTAATCCGGAGGGCGAGATTGGCTTTTCCTAGTTAGTTTCTTCGAGAATATGGTACTAATTAGGGGGGGGGGGATTGAGGACCCTTATCCGGTAAATGACATGGTGCATCGCAATAGAGCGCACTTGGTGGAATTGTCAGATTCTATTATTCGTGAAATCTGAAATGCGTAGCTGGTCTAGGAATCCGTTCAGTTGAGTATCGAAGCGCAAAAAATTGTAATCAATCTACCGTATAATTTTAAAGGCGCAGCACGGAATGCGCGTTATTGTCGCTTCGAGACCCGGCGGCCTAAACGGATTCCTAGGCCAGCTACCCGTTTCAGATTTTTTTGACAATAAATTCCGACTTCTGATTCAATGGCAAATGGGCCGAAAAGCTTAAAAGCCCAGGCTCAAATAGGCCTGAAGCTTGAAGCCCGGAAAGACCCTTATTTATTTTTTTTTCATTTTTTGCCGATTTTTTTCGCCATTCCAAAAAATTTTTCAGAAATTTTGGTCAACTACAAAATTTATGTTAAAACCAATATCTAATCGAAAAAATTTATCTTAAAGTTAACAAAAATCTCCTTGAGCATTTTCTATTCAAACTTTTTTTCTAGAAGAAAATGCGCAACTGACCACCGATTATTCATTTTTCACCGATTTTTTTCACCCCTTAAAAAATTTGTTTTTATTTTCGGTTTTTCGGTCAACTACAAAATTTATTTTGAAGTCTTCATCTCTCCAAAAAATTTTTTAAAAATTTTTTTGAGATTCAAAAAAAATTCTTCTTGAGGATTTTTTATCAGCTCAAACTTTGGGATGAGAAAAAATTGACAATTGAGCACCTCCAAGTTATGCTTTTCCGTGTCTCTAATGATTGATTTATTGTTACACCTTCGTGTCATTAACACGCAGCTGTAAGTCTCTAGTTTCTGCATTACAACGGATATCCGCGCGGAAATCCGATGCCCGGACCAGTCAGGAACAGCAGTCAATTAGAATTGCGCGAGAGCGAAACAGGTGCTAATCATTGTGTTCAGCAGCTTCTCGTTCACTCATTCGACTAATTAACCGGATGATGATTCCCTGAACAAACATAACAAACCGAGGGGGTGCAGCCTAAATGTTGGCTCAGGTGCGCAGAATGTTGACATAATAGTTGACAAAATGTACATAAATATATAAATATTGGGTGAGAAGGTGTGGACATTTTATGCAACAGTTAAAAATGATCTTTTCCCTCATTTTCCGAGCTCGGAATTGGGTGTTTTTCTTATTTAGTTAGCCCCTGCCGGGTTGATGACATAATCGGTGGGCTTTGTGTTTTCGGTGCCCATAATTCACGAGATACCCGTATATAATTACTCTGTTTAATGTGTCCGTAAGGCTTCTCGCCACAAAAACGCTCTGTCGGCGTCTTTGAACTCTTCTGCGGCGACGCAATCGTTTCTCGGTCCCCTGGGGAGAAGAATTATTCATGCGCGAAAAGAAAACATGAGCGAATACCGTGTTCTTCTGTTTTTCGCCGAGAAACCTGTAAAAATTGGGGAGAAATCAGTGAAAAACGAGCAAAAACCATTAAATTCCAAATTTCTCGCCTTGCGAAAATCGTGCTGCGCCTTTAAACCTACCGTAACCCACCGGCGAGACAGTGTGCCGATGCGAGAGACGCAGACAACAAGAGAAACAACTTTTTGTCGCTGAATTATGGATTTTCGCGCAATTTTCATGAATTAGAAGGTTATTCCACTAAAATTCCTGCTAAATAATTCAGAATAGCTCTTTAGAGTGTCAAATCTGTCAAATTCACCCTTTGAAACATCTGGCTTTGCGGAAAATCGGAGAAAAACTGAAAGTTTACACACAATCGTATAAACTTTTTTCGAAATGGAAACAAAAACACTTTTCCTTAAAAAAAATCATATTTATTAGTATTTCAATAAATATGCACATGTTATAGCACAATAAGATGGGGACTGACTATGGTACAAATTGGGGAGAGATCACAATAGATTTGGGGAGGCACCGGGATGGAAAATGAGAAATTGAAAGGATTCTGATGGATTCAGAAGGCGAAGAAGTCAAAGACACGGTTCAGAAGACTGCGTGGCGGACGGCTTCTGAAGGCGGAGAGCTCGGCGTCGAAGTCGTCGCACATTGCCGTCAGCTTGTGGCCGATGTCGATTCCAATGGTGGAGGCGATCGGAGTAGAGTCGTCGTCTGGAAAAAAATCAATAAATTTAGGGATTCAAATAGGAAAAGTTTAACTTTTTTTTTTAAAAACTAAAAAAATTGTTTTTTTTCAAATTTTTTTTCAAAAATTCTTTTTTTGATAATCGATCTAGAAACTCACCAAAAAATCCGGAATCGTCGGCGAAAGTCGATGAGAAGCACGACGAGACGAGCATCTTGTTGGTCTTGAGTGGCCGGGCGGCGTCGAAGATCGAGAGAAAGTCCGAAGAGGTGGATGGAGCGAGAGCGAGCATCTGGAATTAGAAAAGAATTAGACAAAAAAAATGTTTTTTAGACAGGAAATAGTCTTCAAAATGAGAATAGAGCCGGCGGGAGCTCGCCGAAACAGGCATGCAAAACAAAAAACAAATTTGTCTCGTTGTCTGCGCTCTCCGTGTTTCGCACACTCTCTCGCCGCGTGACGAAACAAATTTTTGTTTCGCATGTTTTGACGCAAAACAAGTAGATCAAACGGAAAAATGAACTCACCAGCATGATATTAGATGATTGGGAGGAGTAATCGAGTAAACGACCGTTCAGTACGAGTGTTTCGGGTGTGAATGAGTCCCGCACAGCTTCTCACGCCATCAAGCTCCGCCCCCTCGGCTCCGCCCTCACCCCGAGGGTGTCAAATGTCGAACGTCTTCTGGAGAGGGATAACTTTTCGGAGATTTATGAGATTTATGGGTTTTAAAAGAAGAAATCGGAGAGAAAAGGTGAAATATTGAGATTGCGCGAGAGAGATGTTGCGCAACAGCTGGTTTTGCGTAAGGGGTGAGTAAGAAGGAGATATTTATCTTGTTGAGTCAGGTTTTTGAGATAATTAGGTCAGAGTTTCGAAATATTTTCAAATTTAGAATTGCGAAATTGAAATTTTTTTGAAATTAAAAAAAAACTTTTAAAAAAATTAAAAAAATTTTTTTTGTACAAACAAATTTTTTAATCATTTTTTTTCGAATTTTTCGCTAAATTTACATAAAAATTGCTGAAAAGTGATAAAAATTGAAAGAAATTGAAAGAAAACTTGTGATTTATTTACCGTAACCAGTTTTTGGATTACTGTAGGCTTAAAGGCGCAGCACGATTCTCGTGTGCCTAGAAACTTTATTTTTGCCGGATTTTTGTCGATTTTCGGTGAATATCCACCGTTTTTCACAGTTTTTACGCTGGAAAAAAATAAAAAAGTGTCCTTCACCTAATCCACTACAGTATCGCCCCCAATTACGCAATCCAATTGACCCGCCATATTTGCATGCCAAAGGACCAGCTCTGACGCAACGCGAAACCGGCACAGTTCAAAGTGTTTACAGTGCTTCAGCTAATCCCCATTTGGACCCATATCACACGCCAATTAAGCGTGCCGACAGAGACGGATTAGAGTGTCGGAAGCCATGCAACAGGTCCCCAAAACGTGCTAATTATTGATGAGGTAAATAAGCGAAAGATGAGCAAAATGGCTTCGGTAAGCCAGTTGGCGGGCTCTTTTGTAGCACCGAAAAGCTCGAAACATTGCTCATAAGCTACAGTACCCCCTGCTTATTTTTCACCGATTTTATTTTTTGCTCTTTATAACTTTCTCAACAGCATTTTTTTTCGGGAACCTTTATCTACCCGAAAAAATTTATTTGGAATTGAAAAAAAAGAAAAATGCTTCTGAAACACTTCTGAAGCCAAGATGCTCCAAAAACCAATCATTCCATGGTAATCCTTATCCTAATACGATTGACTCTTGAGAATTAAGGATGTAAGCTGTCAATTGCACATCTCCCGGGTGTGTATACTCATTCAAGTACTCGCAGGTGTGCAAGCAGGCTAATTGGATAAATATTTAGAAGAATGGCCAAGATTTACCTCAAAAAGTCCACTTCTTGCCTGGGTCTCGCCACGAAAACGATTTCTGGCTGAAATACGGCTTTTGGATAAGGGTTTGACACGTTTTTTGATGAAAGCCATCAAAATTGCGCTATTTTCACTGATTTCCAGTAAAAAGTGCCAAAAACACGAATACATGTGATTTTCCACTAAAAATTGGAAGAAACAGTCAGGAAAAGCTATTGAACCTTGTGTGCCCTTTCGTGGCGAGACCCACTGGACGGCAATAATAGTTTTTAGGTCTGACAAGTTCTGCCTACCCTACCATAATAACTTATTGTTTTGATTACCTAATTTCCGCTAATTCCCGGCTATTCGACACCACCCGCTTCTCGCATTCCTCCATTCTCCCATGACCCGATTGACCTGGGACAATCTAGGATAAATGGTACTAATTTAAGGTTGCGAAATGATTATGTTAGCAGGTTCTTGTTGGGTAACATGTGGGCGAGCGCAACGAACAAAAGTTTCCGGCGCAAAACGTGCTGCGCCTTTAAAACGGGGTACGGTAGTTGCGCATGTTGAAAATCGGTTTTTCAACGAATTTTTTGCATTTTTCACACAAAAATTCCCTTTTTGTGCTTTTTTTTGACGGAAAAATGCGAAAATTGCTTGAAAAACCGATGAAAATGAGGAAAGTAACTACCGTACCCCGCTTTAAAGGCGCAGCACGATTTGCGCCGAGAACTTTTGTTCGTTGCGAGTCTGCTTTCGAGATACAACGATAATAGCTTCGGTTTGACCTCAAAGAGGAAGCAATGACCTGTAAACGCGATATTGCACAACTTTTCTCTTTTTCCTCGTCCTACCTTTCGGTGTAGATCAAAGGAGTAAATCTACGCATCCTTGGCCGGTCAACACGGATAGGTGTCAAGACAATGAAACAGTAGGAACATGTTTGCACAAGCGTCTCGCACAAAATAACAACAAGCCGCCAAAGGAACGATCAAATGTTATTGGACACCTCGTGTCTTCCCGCAACTGGATTAGCTCCCGGAGGGGTCGGATATCAGAGGGCGGCAAGGAATCGCGCGCGCATCCTTATAAGGAACACATGCTTCATTGCAGAAGCATAATTATGACACAATTGAGCGGAAGGGGGAATTATTTGGGAAGGGAAGTGTTCAAGTGCTCAAGTGGCAAATGTGTCAGTTTCAGGTTCAAGGTGGTTATTTTTCAAGTGTTGACCTAAAAATATACAGATTAAGATGGAAAAAGTGGCATTTTTGGGAAAATCTGCGGAAAACTTGCAAGTTTCGAGGATTTTGTCAGATTTTTCAGTTTAGTTCAGTGGAGCGCATTTGCATAGTTCAAGCTTGAAATTTATGCGACGTGTTCGAGGATTTATGTGATTTTTGGCCGGTTTTCAGCAGATATAACATGAGAAACCGCTATTCAATCGATTTTTGAGCAATTCTTCGGAGAAGTTCGTTAGAGCGCGCTTGTACAGACCAATTGGCAAAAGCTTGAAATTTAGCGATTTGTTTGAGAGTTTTAGTGACTTTTGGCAAGTTTTTAGTGAAAAAAATCATTTCTTTCACAAAAAATTGCCACGGTGTGTAGAAACGAAAATTTAGTGTGGAGGAGCGTGTTTTGACGCACAACTCGGAGTGTACGAAAAGTGTATGAACTACCATAAGGCGTTGGGGTAGATTTACGGGGATGGGTAGATTTACGAGCTGCTTTTCGGAAAATGCGATTTTTCACCGATTTCCACCGAATAAAAGCAATTTTCAATGGAAAAAACGGATAATTCGATAAAAAAGCAACAAATTAGTACCAAAACAAATGTTTCAGATCACTTTTATAGTCCACATTCACTGTTTTTCATCGCCGGCGCCGAAAAAATAAGAAAATATGTTTTTCTCGTATTTTTCTTGCGATTTTGCACAAATCCCGTGGGTTTCTCTTATTTCTAAACAGCAGGAAACGTTTTTGAAAAAGAGAAAGCAAAATCAAACAAAAAAAAATTTTTTTTTGATTTCAAAAAAAATATTTCAATTTTTTTGATTTTTTTCCTAATTTTCCGATTATCCTCTATCAAAAATGTTGTCAGCCATTACAGAAAGACAAAACCGTGTGGAATTTGTGCGAAACAACAGGAAAAACGCACAAAAAGCAGATTTTCTTACTTTTTCGGCGCCGGCGACGAAAAACAGTGATGGTTGACTATAAAAGTGGTCTGAAACAGTCGTTTTGGTACTAATTTGTTGCTTTTTCATCGAATAATCCGTTTTTTTCATTGAAAATTGCTTTTATTCGGTGGAAATCGGTGAAAAATCGCATTTTCCGAAAAGCAGCTCGTAAATCTACCCATCCCCGTAAATCTACCCCAACGCCTTATGGTAGTTCATACACTTTTCATACACTCCGCTTTTGGCGCCAAAACATGCGGATTTAAATTCTACACGCCGTGAATTGGCAGAAAAAAAACAAAATACAACTTTTTCTGAAATTTTTTAAAACAGCTCGGTAGAGCGCACATGCTGACATCCATTTTAGAAATTTGAGTTTTTGAAGTTTGAAGGTGTCCTAGTGTTCCATATTTCGCCAGTTACGCCGAAAAACTCCTTTCTCCAAGTGCGCCCCACCGAACCAGCCCCTCAAAACCAGTACTTTACCCCAGAAGCCTTCCGATCTCCCGATCTTTCTCTCGAGATTCCAGGTGTCATTTCCCCCATTTTCTTGCGTCATTCCTCACATAATTCGCCCTCTCTCGTCTCGGCGCAACGGCTGTTCTTTTCATTTTCGCTGACGACGTCAGCCGCTTAGACGGTATGTCTTGTACCCGAAAGCTGGTATGAAATTTGGACATTTTCATCGTTTTTCATGCAAAAAAGGCCTTTAACGGTGAAAAAAACACTTTCTTCTGTTTTTCTCAATTTTTTCCACAAATTTTCACGAAATTTTGAAATTTTCGAATTTCTTGTTTTTTGCTGAATGTTCTCTTTTTCTAGGTTAAACTCGTTGTTTTTTCCTTGAAATTAACAAAAACTACAAAAAATCACGTAAAAACCACAAAAAACAACCTATTTCCCTGCTGAAATTCGAAAATTCCCGAAAAGACGAGAGAGCACGCGCCGGTGAGAGACGCAGAGCCTCTCACTACAGTAACCCTGGTTTAAAGGCGCAGCACAAAAACTTTCGCCCTTTTTTTCCAGTTTCCCCAAACTTTGCAACTTCCTGCCATAAAATCGGTTTCGTATCTATTTCAGAATTCCTCTCCTCCTCCACAACCGGTTCTTCTTCTTCTACTCTCGTGTGGTCATTTTTTAGTATCTCTTAGTTTACGCGGTTTATTACACTTTGAAAACTGTTTTGGCACTTGCCACTTCAGTTGACCTTCTAATTACTCTCTCGAGAAGCTGCTTCTTCTTCTTCTGACTTCTGCCCCCGGGGTTAAATTGCTCATTAACCGGTGTCACAGGTGTGTAGTTGTGTGAGAGAATGTCACATATCTGGCAGCAGCTGGCAGCGGATTAGGCTCGTTAGCTTCGTGTTTTCTTATAATAACTGTTATTAATTGGAGAGGAGCGCAACACGTGTGTTTGCCTAGGGGGATAAGTGACCTTTTAGGCAGACCTTGAAACAAAAAACGATTAGGGGAAAGTTAAGTTTTTGAGAGAAATTCGGGTTTTAAGCCTATTTGAACGGTTATTGGCTTTGCAAAGTTTCGTGCTGCGCCTTTAAACCAGGGTTACTGTAGTGAGACTCTGCGTCTCTCACCGGCGCGTGCTCTCTCGGCATTTCAGGAATTTCGAATTTCAGCAGGTAAATAGGTTGTTTTTGGGGTTTTTCACGTGGTTTTCTGTAGTTTTTTAATAATTTCATAGAAAAAACAAAAAGTCAAGAAAATAGGTTTTCTATCGGGTTCTTTCTGACACTCAAACTTTATCCAGATCTTATCCAACGGAACACGGTGTTATGTTCACATTCCAGCTTTTTACCACCATCTCACCCGTTTTATGTATGTTTTCACATTTACACCCTGCGATTTTATGTTGATTTCTTTTCATTCCATGCCTAACAACTATGTCTAGCAACATTTCTGGTCTTCTGAAGGCCTACCTTCTAGAACCTTCTAGAAAATTTTTTTTTTCGCTTTCAAATAAATTTTTTCGGTTAGATGAAGGTTTGATAATTAACTTTGTAGTTGAGCAAATTTTTTGAAAATTTTTTTGAAATGGTGAAAAAAATCGGTGAAAAGTCACCTGGTAGGTCTCGCCACAAAAATGGTTTATGGCTGAAATAGGGCTTCTGGACAAGGTTTTGACACTTTTTCTGATGAAAACGGGTAGAATCAAGTGAATTCCGTCAATTGCAACCAATTTCCAGCAGTTTCCACCAATTTTCAGTGAAAAACATGTATATTTGGTTACTTTGACGCTTTTTTCCAAAAACACCTAGTTTTTTTCGAACTATCGGTGGAAACTGCTGGAATTTGGTTGAAATTGATTGAATTCACATCATTTTATCAGTAAACATCAGAAATAGTGTCAAAACCTTGTCCAGAAGCCATACTTCAGGCTGAAACCATTTTCGTGGCGAGACCCAGCAAGTGAAACTGCGGGACAGCAATAATAAACGTTCAAGAAATTTTTTTCACTTTTAAATAAATTTTTTGGGGTAGATGAAGATTTGATAATTAACTTTGTAGTTGTACAAAATTGATGAAAAATTTTTTGAAATGGTGAAAAAAATCGGTGAAAAAAAGTTTATTGAAAAAAATCGTTAATTGAAGCTTGAAAATTGGACAAGCTCTGAAATACAAAATGCTCAAGTTTTCAAGATCCTCATGGATTTGAAGGGAACTCCTTCTAAATGCCAAGAATTCTTGTATTCTGAATTCTTATCCGTCCAGAATCCCGACTCCCCGTGACGTCTTCTTCAGAAACCCCCAAAAAAGCGTTCACCC
>LR539058.1:357385-383062 GCA_900536315.3 Caenorhabditis becei | reverse complement strand
CCCTCTCTCACCTAACTGTAACATTCTACCTTCTCCAATAAGTTTTGACTGGTATTACACACTTTGTGTCCTTCTTCATTTCCTTCTTCTCCTTTTCCGTTTTTTCCTCTCATCAAGGTTACCACCACCCTTCAGTTCCTCATTCTCCCTTGGACACGTGTCCTCCTCTTCCGATAACAATCTACCCGAAGGATCCAGTCAGCTTCAGATGCCTTCAGATGACCATTATCTGTTTTTCTAAGCTTTTCCCTCCTTTTTCGATGCTTCGGTTCCTTCCATTCATGGCCTTCTTCTCATTTCAATGGTTTTTCGTGTAGTAACGGAATGGCAATGGGGATTGATGCCAATCTCTGCTGTCATTTCGGTAGACACTCTTGGCTGGACTTTTGAACTAGTTTTAGTTCTAGGTATTGGCTTCTCTACTCTTTTTGTGTCCTTTTTTCTAGTCTTTGTTCTACGGAAAATTGGTTGCTAAATAGGGCAAGTTGCAAGTTTTGCGATGGAGCGCACTTACAATAGTGCAAATTTCAAGGTTTTTAGGGTTTTAGGTATGATTTTTCAGTGAAATTTTAGCGAAATTTAGAAAAAACAGACAATTTTCAATGAGTTTTGTCAAAAGTTCAAAAAAAAATTTCGAAAAAAAATTTCAAAAAAAAATTCTGAAAAAAATTTTTTTTCGAAATTTTTTTCCTAATATTTCTTCTGAATTTTTATTATAGTGACTGATAAAAATTATAGAACTTAAAAAATTAAATATAAAATAAAATAGGAAGAAATTAAAGAAAAAAATTTTTTTCAAAAATAAATTTGCCAAAAAAAAAATTTTTTTTCCAAAAATTTTTTTTTGTTTTTTTTTTTTAATTTTTACTATAGTGATTGATAAAAAGTGATAAAATTCACAATCAAAACTGTTAAAATTAGAAAAAATAATTAGAAAAAAATTTTTTTCGAAAAATAAATTTTCAAAAAAAAAATTTTTTTTTAATTTTTTTTTCCATTTTTTTAAATTTTTTTTTTCAAATTTACCTTTTTCAAAGTTTTTTTTCACAAAATTCATCAATTTACACATGATTTTTCAAACTTTTCAAATTTCCCAAATTTTTCTAAAAATCCCCATCTTCCCCCTTCTGAAGGCCACCTTTCCAAAAATCGCCCAAACTCACTGATCCATGTCTAAAAAACTGCTAATTGTCCTTATCTATTCAAAAATCTTGCCAAATTTCCCGTTTCAAGAAGACCTCAAAAACCAAATTCCCGCCAATTTCAATTCGAAATTTGCGTTCCAATGCCATCCGCTATCTTTCGTTTCTATCGAGTTCTTTTCACATTTTCCTTTTCCCGTCTATTTGAATTCTTCGGTTTGAAATTTGAAGAATTCGGAATATGGACTTCATTAACGTCTTCTGAATCCCCTGTCATTTTCCAGAATCTTCTCAATGCTTGGCCTTCTAATCCTAGTCTCCATCCCTACCATTTTTGCCTGGCCCGACGGTGCACCATGTGTCCACGCGGCCTTCGAAAGCATGAACCCTCTAGAAGCCGTGGAGCATCAGGGAGGGCTCCAGTTGAGCACACCGCCTTATGAGATTGCTGTAGATCAGAAGTGCTACTGGAGGAATCAGCCGATTGGGTGTAAGTGCGCTCTATCGAATATTGAACCAAGTTGGCCTAGTTAGAACTTTGAGCTTCTGAAGCTTCAGAATACCTAAGTACGCTCCAACCCACAACTCCAGAATCCTTCTAAATCTTCATTTCAGTAACCCTACAAGGCCTCAACGAATCAGTTTGGTTCAAGGGATTCGTAATCCAACCCTTCAAATGGAACCAAGATCAACTCGGAGAACGCTTTGGACAGCTCGTCAGACTTGATGATAACGGATCTTGGCAGCAGCAGTGTTTCAGGTGATACACATCCAAGGTTCGTGAATAACTGGGAGTTTTGTCAGGTACCAAGTCTCGGCGACTCACTCTCATGACGAGAAGAAGAAGCATATCAAAATGTGGTGGAAAGTTGATGATGAGGTCGATACAGTGCAGTTTGTGTGAGTGCTTTCTAGCCTTGGCGTCATTTTCGGGCCTTGGCGCTTTTCTCGTGTACTTGACGCATTCCCGGTGCCCTAGTACACTGACTCATTTGACGATTTGCAAGCTCAGAGAGCTTGACACACCCCTGGCGCATTTCCAGTGTCATGGCGCCAATCTTGTGCCTTAGCTCTTTCCTAATGTCTTGACGCATTTCTCGTGCCTAAGGCCTTATCAGTTGACGCAATCCCGGTGCCCGGACGACTTCTAGTGGAAATCATGAGCTTCTGCGTTGGCGCATTCCCAGTGTTCTAGCTCTTTCCCAGTGTCCTGGCACATTCCCAGTTTCTTGACACATTACCAGTGTTCTGGCGCCTTTCCTGATTTCTTGACGCCTTTCTGGTACCTTGGCGCATTCCCAGTGCCAATGGAGCATTTCCTAGTCTCCTGACGCTATTCAGGCGTCTTGGCGCTTTCCCAGTGCCTTGACTCTTCCTGTCGCCTTTCTCATTAGTTGGCGCCTGTCTAGTTCCTTCGCTTTCCCAGTGCCTTGACTCTTCCTGTCGCCTTTCTCATTAGTTGGCGCCTGTCTAGTTCCTTGACGCATTTGTGGTTCCTTGGCGCATTCCTAGTGTCCTGGCGCATTCCCAGTGTCATGGCGTCTTTCCTGGTACCCTGGCGCTTCCCCTGTGCATTGGCGCTTCCCCAGTGCCTTTGCGCTTTCCCAGTGCCTTGACTCTTCCTGTCGCCTTTCTCATTAGTTGGCGCCTGTCTAGTTCCTTGACGCATTTGTGGTTCCTTGGCGCATTCCTAGTGTCCTGGCGCATTCCCAGTGTCATGGCGTCTTTCCTGGTACCCTGGCGCTTCCCCAGTGCCTTTGCGCATTTCCGGTGCCTCGACGCTTCGCCCATGCCTTGACACCTCCCCATTCCGCCCCAACTCTCTCCCTTTTATTCCAGAGCCACCGTCGTCAAGCACCAAACCCAATTCTGGGTCAAATCGGTCCGTTCCCGACCCCTACCCCCCTGCCGACTGAACCGAGACGGATTCCCCGGATACCAGGCCCCAGCCCCATCGATCCCTCCACAAGTGAAACAATTCAAAATGGAGACATTCCGAGTATTCGACAGCATTGTGCGTAGGCGCCCGTTCTAACTGCACTTATCAGTTGTTATCAGTTGATCACAATGATCTCAAATTTCACTTTCCTTTGTTTTTATATGTATTGATTGATTAATTTATTGATTTATTGATTTATTGATTTTCCAGCTTGCTCCTCTCATAAAATCGCTTATCAACTTCACTGCTTGTTAGTGTGCGGTAGAGCGCACTTTCCCTAACACTCAAATTTCCGAAATCCCCAATCAATTATCGATTTTTAGGGCGCCCAAGCTCTGGAACAGTCTCAACTCCAACAACAGCAACAACAGGTCAAGAGTTCAGCACCTTATCACCTATCTCTTATCACTAGACCTTATCACTTTATCACCCGTTTCAGCACTTTTCAGTTGGCTTATCACCTCTCTTATCACTAGATCTTTAACCATTGACACGTTCAGCAGCAGCCCATCTCGACGACACCGCACATGACCAGAATTATCCCAGTGGCAGGTATGGAAATCATGCATAGACGTATGTGCGCTCTATTGAGAATCTAGCAACCTATTTTAAGTTTTTGGTTAGACACTAGAGCCTATTGTGTTGTAGTTCCACGTCACCTTAGTTGCCTGATTCAGATGGATTCAATCGGGGATCTTCTGGAGATGCTCAAGTCGTCACGACGACGACGACGACGACACAGGCACCTGTTGTAGAGACACAGACTTTTAGACCGATTCCACCGGTAAGTGGGAAGTTCGCTCCATTGAGAATTGACAGAATTGAGATTGAAGAGCAAGTGCGCTCTATTGAGAATGACCAACAGTTATCTTGATAGTGCGCTCTATTGATAATGGGAAGGATGTTCTCATTAGAGCGGATTTGCTTTGACTTGAGCAAGTTCGCTCTATTGAGAATGACTTGAATTGAGCTTGAAAGAAAGTGCGCTCTATTGAGAATTGGCTAAAATTAGAACCGATGCAAGTTCGCTCTGTTGAGAATGAGTTTGACAGAAAGTAAGCGCGCTCTAATGAAAATTAGTCAAAATTTAACAGATTGCAATCGCGCTCTATTGAGAATAGGCAAATTCACTAAATCGGGCAAGTTTCGATTTGTAGAAAGTGCGCTCTAATGAAAACTGGCTGAGAATTGATAGAAAGCAAGCGCGCTCCATTGAGAATGGGAAAGATGTTCTCATTAGAGCGAGTTTGCCCCCACTTGGGCAAGTTCGCTCCATTGAGAATGAGCTTGATAGAAAGTAAGCGCGCTCCATTGAGAATGAACTATTACTTGACCGAAAGGAAGTCTGCTCTATTGAGAATTGGTTCATTTTGTTCGATCGTTCAATCGAACAAGTTTCGGTTTGTATGAAGTGCGCTCTAAGGAAAACGGGCTAAAAATTGGCAAAAAGCAAGCGCGCTCCATTGAGAATCCGCCAATTCTCAATAGAGCGCACTTACACTAGAATTTCCAGCGCCCCCGCCAGCGAATCATCGCCCAACAGCCCAATTCCGTCTTCAACCAAAACCAATTCCAAAGACGACGTGGCCAGAGCAACACCTTCTCGGCTCAACGACAAAACGTGTTCCAACCACAATTCCAGCAAGGAATCGGAGGCGGTGGCGGACAACGTGAGTCTTGGACCCCTTCAGAATCCCAATTGAACCTTCAGAATGCGTCGATCGGGACCCCCAGGGACGATGTGGCCAGTGGGCTCAATTCTGCAGATCTCCTTCGCATCAACGATATTTGAGCTCGTTCTGCGCAAGAACTTGTGGATATTGCAGGCGGCACTGATAGGATGATAGGATATCGCTTATCAGTTAGGGTCTCAACTTTACTGCTCAGTACCAGTCCTAGGCTCTCTAAATACGAGGTTTTTCTATGTTTCACATTATATTACTATGTATTACTGCTATAAACTTTACGATTTTGAAATTTTGAAAAATTTCGAAAAAAAAAATCTACCGGAAAATCAAATTTAAAGAGAAGTGGAGAAAATGGCCTTTCGAGAGAGAAGGAGAGTGTCAGAGACGCAAAGAAAATCGAAATAAAATAAAATTATGACCTATTCATACGCTATCACTTCGGGACTTTACGGGGAGGGAAGGTGGGGTGTCAAAATGAGAGGAGATGGGTCTTGAACGGAAATTAAAGGAGCATCGTGTGCGGCTTCTCGAGGAACTCCTTGAAGTGACGCAGCCAGACGGCTCCGACGGCTCCGTCGACGGTTCGGTGGTCGCAGGACAGCGTCACCTTCATTGTTTTCACCTTTTTGTATCTGGAAAAGGGGGATTTAGCAAAGATTCTCATTGGAGCGCACTTACCCATCATTCTCATCTGGCACCAGCTTATCCGACGCTCCACCGATGGCCAAAATGCACGACTGTGGTGGGTTGATGATGGCGGTGAAGTCCGACACGGATCCGAACATTCCCAAGTTGGAAACAGTGAACGTGCCGCCCTGGAACTCATGTGGCTGCAACTTGCCCTCACGAGCCCGCTGAGCCAACTCGACGACCTCCGAGGCAATCGTGGCGAGACCCTTGGCATGGGCATTGAACACGATCGGAGTGATCAAACCGGCTGGGGTGGACACGGCGACGGAGACATCGACATGGTGGTTCTCACGGATGAACGAATCCATCCAGTAGCTGTTGGCTTCTGGAACTCTCTGGCAAGCCAGGGCAGAGGCTTTGATGATAAAGTCGTTGATGGAGATCTTGGTGGCGTTGCCCGAAGTTCCCTTGGCCAACAGACCATTGAGCTTCTCGCGGACCTGAAGAAGGGTGTCCAGTTGGATCTCGCTGGTCAGGTAGTAATGCGGAATCGTCGATTTGCTCTCGGTGAGTCTCTTGGCAATGGTCTTTCGCATGTTCGTCAATGGAATATCGGTGAAATCGCCTGAAGCTCCGGAAGCTGGAGCAGCCGTAGAAGTCGGACCCTTGGCTGGAGCTTGAGAAAGATCGGAAGCGAGCACACGACCTCCAGGGCCACTTCCAGTGACTCCGGAAAGATCGAGACCTTGCTCGGCGGCCAGCTTCTTGGCGAATGGCGAAGCGGCAACTCGTCCGGCGGATGGTGGTGGTGCTGGAGCGGATTGCGGGATCGATGGTGGCTGGTACATCGGAGTAGCGGCTGCTGGGGCTGGAGCAGCTGGGGAAGCAGCTTTCGGGGCTTCTGGAGCCTTTGGAGCCTCTCCGGCAGCAGCTCCGTCATCCTTGAAATCCTTGAATGCAGCCAGGTCAGCCTCATTCTCGACGATGATGCAGAGAAGCTTTCCGATTGGCACGTCCTTGGATCCTTCCTGAATCAGAATCCGCGCCAGATATCCCTCTTCTGGGGTCTCGAAGCCCATGGTAGCCTTGTCGGTTTCGATTTCACAGAGCAAATCTCCTTCGCTCAGCTGATCTCCCTCCTTCTTCTGCCAGCTGACGACGGTTCCGAGCTCCATGGTTGGCGAAAGCGCTGGGAGGGCGACACGGGTGTGTTTTGGCAGGTTTCCTGAAGAATTCATGGCTTTATTGAGCTTTTCGGCGATAATTTAGTGCTCACCACTGCTGTACAGGCGGACCTGCTTGATGTTGAAGGCAGCGGCGTTCGGGTACTGACGAGCGACACGTCCAACCAGGGCGGAGCTCTTTCCGACGGTTCCGGTGCTCAACGCGCGGCTCGATTGTGAGAAACCGATGTTGGCGGCGGAGATGGCGGCGGTGGCCGACGGACGGAGTCCGCCAATTGTTCTCAACGGCACCGGGAACTTTGACATTACCTGGAAAATGGAAAATTGAGAAAATAAGGGGATTTTAACAGATTTTAACAGAAAAAATGAGCAAATTGCGGAAAAAAAGCAGAAAAAAACGAACAAATGAGGAGAAAAAATTTTGGAGGGACTTTTACATTATTTTGAATGAATTTCAGATAAATTACAGCTAAATTTAACAAATGATGCAACATTAACCTAAAAACGCCTGAACATTCAACAGAAATGGGTCAAATCCTAAAATTTCGCCATAAAACCAAATTTCCAATTTCGCCGAAATTTACTTCGCTTCTAAAGCGTACTCGCCTGATTTTTGGCGTGTTTCTGTTGCAATCACTGATTGCAAGAGTTATCAGACACTGATAAAATGATAAAATTGCAAACATCAACGATTCTCCGACGAGAAGAGAGCGTTCGAAGCGAAGCGACGAAAAAAAGAAAAATCAGACGGAAACAACGACGCTCCGCGCGTACGGCAGCTCGTTGTTTAGCGACGTATGAAATTTTTTATTTTTCGAAAGCAAATTTTTGTTTTTCTTTGTTTTCCCGTGGGAATTTTGCGAATTCCGGTTTCTCTTTATTGAAAAAAATAGAAATTGTTTGAATTATCAATTTTTGCAGCTAAAATGACATCTCCTATCCCATTCCGCTCATTCGACGACAAATACAAATGCAATGACGACGGACACTTTACCTATTCGAGTACAGAGCAGGTAGCCTTATATTTAGCAAATTTTTCGTAAAAATAGAAAGTTTAGAAGCGTATTGAGACAATGCTGTTCGAAAACTACAACTCGTTGGTTCTGGAGCCGATTGAGGCGTCTGGGGATGTTGAGCTGGCGGATATCACTATTCACCGGCAGAAACACATTGCTTACTTGCTCAGATACCTCAAACATTGTCCGAATAGCTATTCGGTAGGTTGAAACATTGATTTTGCGAAAAAATAAGCCGGAATTTCATACTTCCAGACCCTAGACGCGAGCCGTACCTGGATGTGCTACTGGGCCGTCAACTCGCTCAAAATCCTCGACGCCCCGATCCCCGCAGAACTCATCCAAACCCTCACCACCTTCCTCAAGACCTGCGAACACCCAGAAGGCGGATACGGCGGTGGACCCGGTCAACTGGCTCATCTGGCGCCGACCTACGCCGCCGTTATGTGTCTGGTGTCGTTGCGGAATAAGGAGGCGTTGAAATCGATCAATAGAGAGACGCTTTTCGCGTTTTTGAAGAAGTGCAAGCATGAGAGCGGAGGATTTATCATGCATGATGGGGGAGAGGTGAGGAAATGGGAAAATGGAGAGATGAAGGAGAAAATACCATAAAATTTGACCAAAACAGACCTAAAACCATCATTTTCACAAAATCAATCAAAAAATCGATTCAGATCGATATGAGAAGTGCCTATTGCGCCCTGGCAACCTGCGAAATCGTCGGCCTCCCCACCGAAGAACTCGCCGACGGTGTTGCCGAATGGATCATCAGCTGCCAGAGCTACGAAGGCGGATTCGGCGGAGAGCCGTACACAGAAGCCCACGGCGGCTACACGTTCTGCGCCGTCGCTTCGTTGGTGCTGTTGAACAGGTCAGTGATATCACAAGTCATCACCGCCCTTATCACATGTCTATCACGTGCCTTGACCTCTATGATCTCTGTCCCTCTTTCCAGATTCCGTCTCTGTGACCTGGAAAGTCTCATACGCTGGACGACGCGTCGCCAAATGCGCTATGAAGGCGGCTTCCAGGGTCGCACCAACAAACTCGTCGACGGATGTTACAGCTTCTGGCAAGGAGCCGTCTTCCTGTTGTTGGATGGGGAGATGGAACGGGAGGGACGGCCGTTCGAACGGGGTCTCTTTGAGTCACGGATGCTCGAGGAGTACGTTCTGGTCGGCTGCCAGTCGATTCATGGAGGATTCAAAGATAAGCCTGATAAGCGTGAGTTTGAGCTGGAAAACTTGGTTTTCAAGCTTTCCTGGCCTAAAAACATGTCAAAACAGCCAGAAAACGGGGAATTTTGGTCTAGCAGACAGCTTTTTGACCATCCTTATTATTGCTGGCCCCCTAGCCTCCTGGCGGGACCAAAAAAGGCCGAAAATAGCGACTTCTACCGAAAAAAGCTTCAATTTTTCGAGAAATCAATGAAAAATTCAATTTTTGACTCAAATTCGCCAATTTCTTACCCTTCTGCTCCTGTTTTTGCGTTTTTCTTAGCTTCGCCGCCACTGGTTTCTTGCCGGCGGTCTTGGGCTTGATCGCCTATTCCTTTGGCTGCTTTTTTAGCTTTATCGGGTTCCTAGACAGTTTTTTTGGCATTTTTCAACGTTTTGGGGCAAAAATGAGTGCGAAAGTTCGAAAAAGCTGGTAAATAGCAGCAGCTGCTAACCACGAGGAACTCGTCAAGTCCGCAAAGTCAACAGAGACAAGATCACTGATCAACAAGCGAAATCTTATCAGTGCAAGTGCGCTCCATCGAACTTACCCGTTTCCTGACATCGACCTCGATTCATTAGAACGATTTTATAAATCTTGCCAAAATTCACAGCTGTGCAAAGTTGCGGGCGACAGTGATAGGCAGTGATAGGCATTGCCCTTACCAAAAAAATTTTGTAGTGTTAGGTATCATTCTCTTCCATTTTTTCTAGGTTTTCTGGCATGGTTTTATTAACATGTGCAAATTTGGAAAAGCGTAGGACCAGCCACTTTTTAGAAAAGTTTTTTTTAAATTTTGAAAAAGTTCAAATCGATCCACACAAGACCAGCTATGCCAAAATTCCCGCTGAGGCATTGGCGAAGCTCCAAAAATGACATAAAAGCTCTATTTCAGCCATTCCAGCCCAATTTTCCCCATTTTCCAGCCGTCGACCTGTACCACACGTGCTACGTGCTCAGCGGTCTCTCCATTGCCCAGAAATACTCGTTGGACCGTGACGGATCCATCCTCGGCGGCCCCGCCAACACCCTCATCGAAGTCAACCCCGTCTTCAACGTCACCTGCTCTTCTGAAGTCTTTGCCAAGGATTATTTCACTTCTCTTCCATAAATTAATTCTGAGTTCAGAATCCTTAAATTCCCCATTTTTTCATATTCCTCTAAAAATCCCATGTTCCTCTCATCCATAATCTCTCTCCGTTGCCCTCTACGAGTTTGCCTCCCCCAGTTCTGTATAAAGATGTGTAGTAACTAGTTATTGATTTTTTCCCGATTTTTTGTGGTTTTCAGCCATTTTTATCTTTTTTTTCATTGATTTTGACCTATTTCAACTCATTTTGACGCATTCCCAACAACTTTTCAGCCATGAAGCTCAAAAAGAAGCCGATGAAGTTGGTGGTCAAGCCCAAGACCGCCGGCAAAAAGCCAGTGGTGGCGAAGCTTGGAAAAGCGCAAAAACAGAAGCAAAAGGATGCGAATTTGGCGAATGTAGGTCAAAATTCCACGTTTTTCCGTAAAAATGTGTGGAAATCGTGTTTTTGGGCCATTTTTTCAAAATTTAAATCAAAAAAGTGATTTTCTCACTTAAATTTGAGGTTTTTCAAGGGAAATGGGTGAAATTTGTGCTTTTTGGCTTGTTTTATACAGTTTTCCTCAATTTTCAACAAAAATCGTAATTTTCTGGCTATTTCTCACGATTTTCCCCGTTTTCAGGCTGAAAAAGTGATGGCTCAATTCGAAAGTGGCGCTGTTGACACGAAAACGAAGAAAGCAAAGGTCAATGGAGCTCATCCAGCCAAATCTGGTGCTCCGAAGGCTCAGAAAGCTCAAAACGGTCCAGTTACCCCGAAACCCGAAGGATCCAATCAGAAGCGTCAGCTCAAGAAAATGCTGGGTCAGGATGGTCTTCTGGTTAAGCATCAGGAGGGCACCAAATGGTTCTCCTACCAAATCGACCATGTCCATGACGAGAAAACCGAAAAACTCGCCGCTTCGGAGATTCAGAAGCTTCTGGAAGAGGGAAAAGACGCGTTGGCTCAAGATGCGGCACTGCTGCAGACTAGGGATAAGGCTGAGAACGGATCCGAAGCGTCGTGGCTCTATTCGGTCATGTCGAAGGGAACGGCGACTGATAAGCGAACGGCGATGCAGCTTCAGATGCACAAATCGCCGGTTCACTCGTTGGAACACGTCGAGAGACTCATTGCGGCTTGTAAGAAGCAGGGAACCAGGGATGTCGTCGATATCATTCGTGAGTTATCAATTATCAGCTGTGTCTGTTTGCTCTAGATTCATCTAGATCAGAAGGGGCCTAACCAGGCTCATCGGACTCTGATTCAGCTTGATTTGAGCTAGGATCGGCCCCTAGAGCAGATATATTCAAACTGAAGGTGTCTAGGTCAAAGAAGGCGGATCTTTCTACAGACAGGCCCGTTCTGACCTAGTTTTGGCCTGAGTTGACCTAGATACGTTTCGTATAATCAGACCTGATGTAGGTCAGATCGAGCTGAATAAGAGTCCGGTTCAGTCTGATTTGGCCTAGATTGATCTTATTCAGACTCGAATCATCTAGGTCAAATCAGGCCGAGCCTTGTTACAGACAGGCCCGTTCCTACCTAGTTTTGGCCTCAGTTGACCTAGATACGTTCCGCTTGATTAGGTCTGATTTAGCTCAAATCGGGCTGAATGAAAGCCTGTTTCAGCCTGATTCGGCCTATTTTGAGCGTTGTTCATGCAGGTCGTATCCGGGTCATATCAGGCTAACAATAGGCTAAAACGGGCCCTATCAGACTCAATTGCAGCCTGATTCGATCTATATTGAACTTGTTCTTTAATTAGACTAATCTAGGCCAAACCGAGCCGAATCAGAGCCTGAACTTGGTCAGGAATGGCTCCTTTGTAGTGATTTTGAGTTTAGATTTCAATTTTCAGCGATCCTCGAAGACGTCTTCCTGAACCACTGCCTGCCCGAACGCAAACTCATCCCCTTCTCAAAACGTGCCCTCACCGAGCTCACCCAACTCTCCTCCGGCAACAAACGCACCAGAAGCAAGATTCTGATGATGTGGGCCTTCGAGCATGAGCTCAAGATCCTCTATCAGCAATTCATCGAAACCCTGGTGGAGATTATCAAAAGACCGTTGGAAGAGGTCATCAAACGATCGCTGAAGACCCTTGCGAATTGTCTGATGGGAAAGCCGGAATCGGAGAATGTGAGTGATTAACTGATAAGGATCCTCTTATCATTGACAACCTTTCAGCTGATCCTCTCGGCTCTTGTCAACGCATTCGGTCACCCCAACTACAAAATCGGCGCTTTCGTCGTTGTTCTTCTCGAAGGAATCGCCAGAAAGCATCCGGCAATGAGACTCGTCATGGTCGAGGAGATTGAGAGATTGGCGTTCAGGTAAGTGTGCTCTATTGAGAATAGGGGCTAAGAGCAGAAGAATGATTATTCAGGAGGTGTTAGGTCAGTTCTGGAGCCTGTAGGGTCTCTGGGCGGTTCTGAAGAACATCTTTAATCGTCTGGAGGGTCATATACGTCTTCTGGAACCTAGAGGGCTTTCTGGAGCCGCTGGTGTATTCGGAACGCCTTCAGAAGTTGTCCGAAGCCTAGAGACTAATTCTGAAGCTTGTAGGGCCATCTGGAACGTGTGTATTGTCTTCTGAAGCCTATGGGACGTTCTGAAGCTTATTGGTTTTCTGGAGACTTGTTAGATCCTTCTGGAGTCTCTAGGACCTCTTCCTGATCATTGATAGCCTTCTGGAGACTCCTAGCCTCCTGGAGACCATCTGACCCCTTCTGACGGCTCATAGGCTTCTGGAAGCCTTCTGAAGTTGGAGCGTTCCAGCTAATTCTGGAGATTTCAGTAGCTTCTGAAGACTTGAAATTCTGAAAACCACAACTCCCAATTACCGTCCTGTCTTTTTCCAGAAAAAACGTGAACGAGCGTGCGCACCTCTACTCGATGACGTTCCTCTCGCAGATGAAGTTCTCCAAGAAGGACTCTGACCTCTGCTGTCGTCTCATGTCCATCTACCTGTCCCTCTTCAAAACAATCGTCGGCAAGAAGATCACCGACAACCGTCTTCTTCCCATCGTGCTTGCCGGAGCCAACAGAGCCTTCCCATTCGCAAAAGACACGGAAAAACTGTTGGAAGACGTCAAGGACGTCTACTTCCTGGCCCACAACTCCAACTACCGAACTGCGATTCCGGCGTTGAAGCTGCTGTTCCAGTTCCACAAAATGAACGACTACGTCTCGGATCGGTTCTACAACGCGCTCTACCGCAAACTTCTTGACAACTGTCCAGCTGGAGCTTATGCTCAGCTCCTGAAGCTCATGTTCGACACGATGAAAGAGGACGCTTCGGCGCAGAGAGTTCGGTCTTTTGTGAAGCGGCTCCTTCAGATTGCTGTCAACGCGCAGCCCGACTTCACTGCCAGCATTCTGCTGCTGATCTCGCGGCTCAAGAAGATCAGAGGCGATTCGGAGCAGTTGGTCGTGTTGAGCAAGGATGTTGATGTGAGTGATAATGATTAGTGATAAGACTTATTTGATCTAGGTCAAATCGGGCTGCATCCACGCCTGATAAGCTCTGGTTAATCCGGACTAGTTACGGCCTGATTTGACCTAGACTGGTCTAGATTGACCAGGCCTGAACTAGGTCAAATAAGACTGATTCTAGCTCTAATCGGGCCCGAATTTGACCTAGTTGCGGCCTGATTGGACCTCTGTTCCAATCTAGGTCAAACAGGGCTGAATCAGATACGGTTAAGCCAAACTGAGCCCGTTCCTGATGATCAGGACTTGATCTAGTCTTAGCCTGATTTGACCTAGATACAGTCAGATTGACCAGGCCTGATCTAGGTCGAATCAGATACAGAAATGATAAGGATGCTGATAACCCTGTTTTTCAGCCGGCCGCCCGTGTCGTCGCTCAACTTCAAAACGACGATGACGATGAGGAACACTACGTCGACCTGGACGCCGCCGGCAACCCGATTCAGCGAGACGCAGTCAAAAAGGAGGTCAAGGGAGAAGAAGACGTGATCGTCGAGGATTCAGATGACAAGACGAAGGTTCAGCCCGGCAAGCTCGGCGCTTCGTCTTCTGGAGGATGGGTTCACAAGAACCTCGGAGCCCGTGGAGCCAAGAGCCCCTACGACACTGTCGCCAGAAACCCGCTGTTTGTGGACGCCGGCAAAGTGGCTGATAGTGAGCTGCTTCTTCTCTCCAACCACTACCATCCATCTGTCGCCGTGTTCGCCAAGGCGCTTCTCGAAGGAAGGGAGATCAACTACGGAGGCGATGCTCTCAACGACTTCACGCTGATGGCGTTCCTTGATCGATTCGCGTTCAGAAATCCGAAGGAGGTCGTCAGAACTTCGGGCGGATCCAGGATTGTTAGGAAGAAGGCCCATGACCCGTGGGGAGTTAGGAAGTTGGCTGTGGGATCTAATGTGAGTTGGGTTTTCTGTTTTTTCAATGCTGATTAAGCCTGATTTGACCTGAATTGGCCCTAGATCGGCCCTGATCAAACTGGTCGTATCTAGGTCAAATCAGGCCGAGATTAGGTCTGAAGGGCACTGATTCAGGCCGATTTGACCTAGATTCCATCTATTTCGACCTAGATTCGATTTTTCCAAGCTAGACCATACTCGGGGAGATCAGGCCTGTACTAGGTCAAAACAAGCCGGACCAGGCTTATTTCTGGGCAAGCTGGCCCTATCTAGGTCAAATGAAGCTTATCCGTATTCTTATCAACTATCACTTCTTCCAGGAGTACACCCAAAAGCGTCGTGAAGAGATCCCAGCCGACGAGCGCTTCCTCCATCGCTACACCTCGACTCTCCAAAAAGACAAGAAGATCAAGAAGGAGAAGGACGAGGACGAGTGGGAATACGCGGAATCTGTCAATTCCGAAGAGTTTGATCAACTTCTGGAGCGTTTCGAACCCGGAGAGCTCAACGAGGAGTTTGATATCGATTACTCGAAGGAGTTTGGAGCTGAGAAGAGCAAGAGGAAGAAGAAGGAGGCGGATGTTGATGAGGACGAGGAGGATATCGATTTTGATGATCTGAACGAGGAGGAAGACGGTGGAATGGAAGAGGATGATGAGGAGGACATTGGGGATGATGACGATGATGATGAAGAGGATTCTGAAGGCCAGGAGGATTCGGATGAGGATGATGATGATGAAGGAGCTGGAGGAAAGAGCTCTGCCAACATCTTTGGCGAGGACGACATGTCCAGTGATGAGGAAATCGGCGAGAATGACTATGAAATGGCTGGTGACAGATTCGCGGAGATGTTGGAGGATCTGGAGGAAGAGGATGATGGTGGGAAGAAGAAGAAGGGGAAGAAGAGAAGCGGCGGTGGATTCAAGAGGGGCGGAGCCAAGAGAAGACGTTAGACGAAGAAAGTTGTCTTTTGTTGTTGTTGTTGACCTTTTTTATTGATTTTTTGTTTTATTATCCATTGTTTTGTTAACTTTCTCTTTCTGCTCTTATTCTCTTATTTTTTTCAAATAAATGTTGTTTCTGAACATAATCTCCCTTCCCTTGGTGATTGAAATGATAAGCGCTCTTTGTTCCCTTTGCTATAAAATCAGTGCGGAAACTCCAGTCTTTTTTGATTTCAATGATTCCTATGGTCTTTTTGCTCTTGTTGGGCTTTTTGGCTTCTTCGGGATTTGCAGGTATGATAAGGGTTATCAGTTATCAGTGAGGGGGATTCTGCTTTTTTTTGGGTTTTTGGGCTGTTTTTTATTGGTGAGTTTCGGTTTTTGGCTTGTAACTCTTTTATCAGTGGATATTGGGAGAAGTGATCAACTGATAACTTTATCAGCGGGGGAAGGGCTATCTTTTATCAGTTAATCACTTTTTGATAGGACTAATGGGAGCAGAGATATTGAGGGATTTATCAGGGACAAGTTGGTTTTTGAGGTGGTGCGCACATTTTGGCTTGTAACTCGTTACCCAGTGGATGTTGGGAAAAGTGATCAACTGATAACCTTATCAGCTCATTGAAGGCTATCTTTTATCAGTTGATCACTTTTTTCTAGAGGTAATGGGAGCTGAGATTATGAGGGATTTGTCTGGGACAAGTCAGCTTTTGAGGTGGTGCGCACATTTTGGCTTGTAACTCTTCATCCAGTGGAGAATAAGGAAAATAGTCAACTGATGAAGTTATCGGCTCAAAAAGGGCTATATTTTATCAGTTGATCACTTTTTCTCAAGAGTTATGGGAGCCGAGATATTGAGGGATTTATCGGGGACAAGTTAGCTTTTGAGGTGGTGCGCACATTTTGGCTTGTAACTCTTTACCCAGTGGAATTTGAGACAAAGTGTCAACTGCCAACTTTATCAGCTTAAGAAGGGCTATCTTTTATCAGTTGATCGTTCTTCGCTATCACCAGTGATAAGCGAGATATCAATGGATTAGTAAGGCCTAACTTCAAAATTGACTTTTTCCTCCATAACTCGAGAACCTCAACTCCTACCAAAAAACTATCAACTAACAAAATAATCTTCACAAAATTCCTCACATTTTATCAGTTAATCACTTATCACCATCTTCCCTCCTTCGCAAGTTATCCTTCAGACAACGAATGCCCATACCTCTACAAGTTCTACCCCCCAACAGCCATCTGTTATCACTTATCAGAGCAGCTTTATGATTTCGATGGAGCTGTCAACTATTGTGAAATGATGGGTGGGAAGTTGGTTTCGTTGATTCAAGGAGAACGGCAAGGAATTGCGAGTAGGTCAAATTTTGGGATTTTCTGAAATTTAGATTTTCAGACCTAACTTCCCATTTGACGTTCCAGCCATGGATTGCATCGAAAAGAAACACTACAACTGGAATATTCTATAATATCGATCGAACTGTCTTTATCCCTGGCCAATGGACAAATGGTAAGTGCGCTCCACCGAGCCAGTCCAATGGAGCTTCCAGGCGAGCCCACCCTCACCAATGGCGATTGTGTGACTTTCAAAGGCGTTGGATCAAGTGTGGGCCTCCAGACCACTCAATGTTATCAGCAACAATACGCTTTTTGTAAAATCACCCCGAATCTTTGCAATGGAGGCGTTCAGAATGCGAGTTTTGGGTCGATTCAGAGTCCGCAGTACCCGGATCAGTACTATAATAAGTTGTTGTGCTATTATTACCTTAATGGTGAGTGATAGAGGGAAGTGGTTAATTACAAAGTTGTAGAACTTGAAATTTGCTATCTTTTATCAGTTGATCACTTTTTGGTAGGAGGCATGGTTCTTGAGATATGAGCGGTTTTGTGAATGACACTGATACATTTTCAACTGATTGTAACTCTTGAACCAATGGAGACATCGAAAAGTTGTCAACTACAAAGTTAATCAGCTCAAAAAGAGCTACATTTTATCAGTTGATCACTTATCACCATCTCTACTGATTCCGGAGTTATAACCTATTTTCTAGTTGCTAGCTGCTAGCAGCTCTGCAGTGCTTTTTCTATTTACAATTATATCTCGAGAACCACAGCAGCTAGCAAAAAGTTGTAAACTAACAAAATAATCAGCTAGACATGGGCTATCTTTTATCAGTTGATCACTAATCACCATTTTCACTGATTCCTGAGTTATCAATGAATCAATCCATTCCAGCTCCCCCCGGCTACTCGATCAACATTTACTTCCCGGAAATCCACACAGAACGCTACTACGACTTTGTAGAGTTATACGAGGGCAATAGTACGGCAAAGGCTGATTTGGTTGTCTCGTAAGTGTTATCAGTGATAGCTTATCATTTTCTTATCATTTTCTTATCACTAGGTTAACTGGAAATCTCACGGAGCAAACTTTCTCATCCAAGGGCTCCCTGCTGCTCGTGGTTTTTAGAACCAACTATGTTATCACTGATACCGGATTCTATGCCACGTGGAATGTCCAGAGGATTCAGAATCCTATAATCGCCAACTCGACGACTTCTGGAGAACTGACGTCTCCTAACTATCCAGCTGATTACGATACCTTTGATAATCAGCTCTACTACATTCAAGTCCTCCCTGGAGCTCTTATCAATATCACAATTGATGACTTTTTGACTCAAGAAGTCTTTGATTATCTCGAGATTTATCCCAGCTGGAATCAAACTGCCACGTCACCAATCCAACGCTTTTCTGGAAATTCTGTCGCTCCGTGGAACTGGTTGAGCACTGGCAGCCAAGTGTCTTTGAAGTTTGTGTCTGATGGCAGTTATCAGTACAAGGGATGGCATTTGGAATGGAATTTAGTTGAAAGAAGATTAGAGTGATAAGAAATTGGTGTTTTTTGAACTGTTTTTGTGACTTGAACCGATCAGAACGAATAAAATTGGAAAATCAGAGGAAATAAACTGCGTGCGGTGGTGTTGCGAAAACGCGTGCGGCACTTGCAAACAGGCCACGCCCCCAAAATAATTTGCGAATTTTGACCTTTTTTCATTGTTTTCTCGCTGATTTTCGAAGTTTTTGAGTGAATTTTGTGTTGAATAAATCGAAAAATGCATTTTTTATAACCTGAAACTTAAGTTTCCCAGTTTACCGTTCAAAAATCGAGTAAATTTCGAGAAATATGAATTTCAAAGTTTTTTTGTCAGGTTTTTGGTGTTTTTGCTTGTTTTTTGAGTTTCCGTCTTGTTTTATGTGTCGAAACTCATATTCTCTTCATTTTTTACTTTGTTTTTACAGAAATATGGCTGACAAATCAACGGGAGTCGAAAAAGCCATTGACCCCATCATTGACTTGGGTAACCTGCTGTTCATCGATCGGGACCCGATTCAGGGAGATGCCAGGTAAGCGAAAATGCATATTTTACTGATTTTTCATAAATTTCTGTTGAATTTCAGTGAAGGACTCGAGGAACGCGCGAGAAAGAACACACAGCTGCTGTTCAACAACATTTGGCAGCTCGAGCAGAAGCGAGTCGAGGAGGCGATCATTGTGAACCTCCCCACCGCTACTTATCGTCTTCCAAGAGAAAAACGACTTCCGGAGAAGAAGGAGCCGACGAAATGGGAGAAATACGCCAAGGAGAAGGGAATCACGAAGACCAAGAAGGACAAGAAGGTGTTCGACGAGGCGACGAAGGAATGGAAGCCGACCTACGGATACCGTCGTGGAAACGACAATACTAAGGACTGGCTGATCGAGATTCCGGATAATGCTGAGGACCCGAACAAGGACTTCTTCGCCGAGCGCCGCGAGAAGAAGAAGGAGCGTGTCGCCAAGAACGAGATGCAGAGAATGAAGAATCTGGCTCGTCAGATGAAGACGACGGTTAAGAGCGGACCATCGACGGAGAAGATGATCGGAGTTGGTGTGGACGCCAAGGACAAGACGAAGCAGCAAGTGCGGTTCGCTGTGGATCGTGCCAAGCTCGCCACTGCGTCGGCTGGAAAGTTCCAGGAGGGTCTGAAGGGCGAGAAGGCCAATGTGAAGACGGGAAAGAAGAGAAAGTTCGAGGCGAACGAGGCGCCCGTGTCTGGCGAGAAGGAGCGCGCGCTTCAGATTCTGCAGAAGATGAAGGCGAAGAAGGCCAAGATTGTCGAGGAGAAAGTCAAGGCGGTTGCGGGACCACCGAAAGAGTAATCTCATTCTTTTTTTGCTGAAATTCATTGATTTTTGTTCCAGGGAGCGAGAAAGAAAGGAGAAGAAGAGCGCCAAGGCCGGCCAGCAGACCCGCCAGAAGAGTCAGATTCACCGACAACAGTGGTTCAAGAACAAGGTCGACAGCAAGAAGAAGCACACTGGCGGAGCCAAGAAGAAGGGCGGCAAGAAATAAATTCTAAAACTTTTTCGTTGGACTTGTTGATTTTATTCTCTCTTTGTTGTGTTCATTGTTTTCCGCTCGTTTTCCTTCTCGTTTTCACCCGAATTTTATTTTTCAAAAAAAAAAAATTTTTTTTTTAAATTTTCTAATGAAGTTCTTGTTATCGATTCCCCCTTTTTTCAGATTCTCCTTCTTTTTTGATGATTTTTTCATAGGAAATACCTATAAAAATGGCGAAAAACAAAACTTTTCCCGGCGCCAATCAGCAAGCGCGCCCCATCGCACCGTTCAAATTTTGTCATCGTCCGCCCCGAATTCTCATCATTTTCCACTGTTTTCAGCTCAAAAACCCCACAAAATCCACACTTTTCCGTCAAAATGGCTCTGAATTTCGTTTCCTACGACGACGACTTCTGTGGATACTGCGGAGCCATCCTGGAATTGCCGGCACGCGCTCCGTCCGCTGTCACTTGCAAAGTCTGCGCGACGAAGTGGGCTGTTGCAGGTTGGTTTTAGTCGCCTGGTTCTTTTTTAGAGAATTCAAATGGATTTTTCCAGAAAAATCCAATCATTTGGTGTGTCGAGTCGAGAAAATCTACGAGAGAACTGTCGCCGACACGGACGGAATCGAAAACGACGAGTCGGCCGACGCTGTCGTTGATCATATTTGTACAAAGTGAGCTTTTTCATCTATTTCTCAGAAATTTAACCTTAAAATCTCTGAAAACCCCTAAAAACCCTTGATTTTTCCAGATGCGGTCACGCGAAAGCCGCTTACTCGACGATGCAGACGAGATCCGCCGACGAAGGACAAACCGTCTTCTACACGTGCCTCAAGTGCAAAAATAAGGAAATTGAGTATTCATAACTGTTTTTCGCTGTTTTTTATTGTTGATTTTCAAGTTTTTTTTGTTGATTTTGTGAACTTTTTTCGGAAAAAAATAACCGAATCAAAAATTTTTTCCCAAATTTCTTATTTTTTCTTCATTTTTTTATTCCTCATTGGTCTTGAGCCAATTTCTATACCTTTATCACTCTCTCTTATCATTTTCATCAGTTTGATTACTAATAACTCGATTCGCAGATGTCCCGTGGAAGCAGCGCCGGATTCGATCGTCACATTACCATCTTCTCGCCGGAAGGACGTGTCTATCAGGTAAAAAGCCCCCGAAACTTCAAGAATCATCTGAATTCGATTTTAGGTCGAGTACGCCTTCAAGGCCATCAACTCCACCAACCTGACAGCCGTCGCCGTCAAAGGAGTCGACACCGCCGTGATCGCCATCCAGAAGCGTGTCCCCGACAGTCTGATCGTCGCCGACACCGTCACCTCGGTCTACCAAATCTCGCAAACCGTCGGATGCGCCGCCATCGGAATGATCCCCGACGCCAAGTTCCAGGTCAAGCGTGCCCAGGGAGAGGCGGCCAACTGGAAGTACAAGAACGGCTACGACATGCCGTGCGAGCTGCTCGCCAAGAAAATGGCCGATCTCAACCAGTACTACACCCAGAACGCCGAGATGCGCAGTTTGGGATGTGGTGAGTAGGAAATTTGAGAGTAAATTTCAATTTCCCGCCTTGCAGCCCTGCTCTTCATCTCGTTCGACGACGAGAAAGGCCCTGAAGTGTTTCGTGTCGACCCGGCCGGCTACTACCGTGGAATGAAGGCGGTGTCCGTCGGCGTCAAGCAAGTCCCGGCCACCTCGTTCCTCGAGAAGAAGATCAAGAAGAAGTCGGATCTCAACTCGACCGAAGCCATCGAACTCGCCATCGAGGCCCTGCAGACCTCTCTGGGCATCGACGTGCGTGCCAAGGATCTCGAAGTCGTCGTCGTCACCAAGGAGAACACCAAGTTCACGAAGCTGACCAACGATCAGGTCGAGCACCACCTCAACCAGATCGCCAATCGCGATTGATGGACTGATAATCACTGATAATCATCGTTTGTGTCCGGTCCATTTTTCGATTTCCCTGTCTCTAATTCTATTTATTGTGTCCCCACATCATTTTTATTCTTCTTGCTCTCTGTGTCTCCTATATTTATTTATCAGTAAAAAGAACGATAAAACCAACAGTCGTGATTTCACCAGCCATTAGTCATAGTTTCACGGTTTCGCAAACCTGTTCCCACTACTTTTGCCCTACTTTTTGTGACTTCTGGTTTTTTGGGTGGCTTTCACTTTTTATCACTTTTATCAGCTAACAGTTAGCAGTGATCTAGTGATTAACTGATAAATTGATAACAAAATGATATTCCCCAGATCCCCCGAAATGGACGGTGCTGAAGGAGAATCGGGATGGTTCCTGACGATCGTGCTCTACTCGGCTGTCGTCTTTGTTGTGCTTTTCTTTGTCAGGTATTTAATCACTGATTAGAGGTGATCTATGATATCTTATCACTTATCAGACGCTTCTTCAAAGGCGCACAGTTCTCGGAACGAGTTTCGGCCAAGGGACTCGTCGCAGTGGTGACCGGGGCGAATTGTGGAATTGGGTTTGAGACGGTTCGCGAGTTGAACTTGAGAAAGGCTAATGTAAGTGATAAGGTGATAGCTTATCACTGATAACAATTTTCCAGGTCTACATGCTCTGTAGAAGCGAGGAAAAGGCCAATGAAGCGAAGCGATCGCTCGTCCGAATGGGCTGCGACGCGACTCGTCTCCACTTCATCGAATGCGATCTGACCGACTTTGAAAGTGTTCGCAGAGCCGCCAAAGAACTTCTCGACTCCACTGATACCATTGATATCCTTATCAACAACGCCGGAATCATGTTCCAGAGCAAGCATGAGCTCACCAAGGACGGCCATGAGAAGACCTGGCAGAGCAACCATCTCGGGCCTTTCCTGCTCACCGAGCTCTTGCTCCCAGCTGTCAAAAAGTCGCAATACGCCAGAATTGTCAATGTCTCGTCGCTGATGCACACCAAATCCGGAAAGATCAACGTGGCGACTGTGGATGATAAGAAGACGTTTGGAATGATGAAGGCGTACAATCAGAGCAAACTGGCGAATGTTATGCACGCGAGAGCATTGACCGCGGAGCTGAGAAAGGACGGTGCGGAGCATGTGACTGTGAATTCGTTGCATCCTGGAGGCGTCGATACGCCGTTGATGCGAAACACCATCATTTATCTGCCGGGCATCAAGCAGATCACTGCGCCGTTTAGGTAATTGAAAACGTTGCCGTGGGTCTCGCCACGAAAAAGATTTCTGGCTGTAACACAGCTTTTGGGCAAGGCTTTTTGGCTCTTTCTAATGGAAATGGGTGATTTCAGTAATTTCTAACCGAATTCCAGCATTTTCCACCAATTTTCAGCACAAAAACATGTTTTTTTTCGGTATTTTGCTGCTTTTTCACAAAAATCGGTGAAAACTACTGAAATTTTGCTGGAAATGATTGATCTACCCGTTTTCATCAGAAAAAGTGCCAAAACCTTGCCCAAAAGCCGTAGAAATCATTTTCGTGCCGAGACCCACCAGGTGACTCGCCGCGGGACGGCAATAATACCAACTTTTTCAAAATCAACTCTATTATCGTTTTTTGCAGATGGTTCTTCCTGAAAACAAGCCGTGACGGCGCCCAGACCTCTCTCCACGTGGCACTCAGCAAGAAACTTGGCGGAATCAGCGGAAAGTACTTTGCCGACTGCAAACTCGCCAAGGAAAACCCATTGGCGCTGGACGATCAGGCCTGTCAGGACCTCTACAACTACAGCTTGGAAGTCACTGGACTCGCCAAGTGATTGTATGGATTTTTGGAAATTACAAAATTTTTGGTTTTTACTTGAATGCTTTTATTTGTGAACTACGCTTTATCCCGACTTCTCCCGTTCTTTATCGCTCAATCGGTGTAACTTTTTATTACGAATTCTAGCAACTTTTTCAATCCCGAGAACAAACTTTTCACGCAAAAACGAATTCCGTATACAAGACGGAGACTCTGTTAGTTCTTCATAACTTTTCCAGACGAGCTCCGCTAAAGAGCACCGAAAAAGGATTCAACAATCAGGAGAGCCGCACATGACAGGCCAGGAGAACAAAAACCTAGAGAACCTGAAGACAGCTCGCACCACAACGAATGGAAACATTGATCGAAGGAAGGTGCCACGATCCGAACTGCAAAGTACCTCACAATCCGTACGGTCCGTATAAACTCTTTCGCTCCATACAGAATTAGGAAGATCGCCTCGAATCACATTGTGTCCACTGACCGAAACGAAGCTTTCTTCCAATCTCAGTACATTGCTATGAAGAGAGTCCATACTTCCAGTAACTGACCGTTGTATCGCAATAGAGCATGTTCCATCTGGGGAAGCCTTCATCAAGCCGCAGCCAGAATGGAACCTAAAAGTGATGAGATGCTTGTAAATTTGGAAAGCATTATAGATTCTGAGCATGTATTTGTATCGCAATAGAGCATGTTCCATCTGAGGAAGCCTTCATCAAGCCGCAGCCAGAATGGAACCTGAAAGTGATGAGATGCTTGTAAATTTGAATAACATTCTAGATTCTGAGCATGTATTTGTATCGCAGTAAAGCATGTTCCATCTGGGGAAGCCTTCATCAAGCCGCAGCCAGAATGGAACTCTAAAGTGATGAGATGCTTGTAAATTTGGAAAGCATTCTAGATTCTGAGCATGTATTTGTATCGCAATAGAGCATGTTCCATCTGGGGAAGCCTTCATCAAGCCGCAGCCAGAATGGAACCTAAAAGTGATGAGATGCTTGTAAATTTGGAAAGCATTCTAGATTCTGAGCATGTATTTCTTCCACCAACTGTTTATTACTCTCTCATTCTTCTGCTTACAGGCTATCCTTTCATCCCGCAGTGTCCATTCAAACTAGATTGCTCTATCAAGAATTAGGAAGATCACCTCGAATGTCAGCGTGTCCACTGACCGAAACGAGGTTTTCTTCCGATCTACTAGAATGCCCATACTTGCACTAACTGACTAATTCAAAAAAAATAGCTCACCTTTCATTCTTGCATGGCCATGTCTCGTTTCGGCCGTTGAGACGTGGGCAGTAGGGCCAGGAGACCATACGGAAGGGTCCCCACGTGGGGAAGGGAGAAGACGAATGAATGGCCGGGGGAGGGGAAGGGAGGACGCGTGTGGCAGAGTGGGGGCGTGGCTTAGATGGCCGGCAGGTGGTGATGTGACGATATCGGTTGAGCCAATCGATAACCATTTGAAAAATCGATATAATGTTATCGAAGTTCAGATTCCAGCTGAAAATAGTGGTTTTTAAAACATTGCGAACTTTGCTCCCCAAGCTTTCGGCAACCAGATTTCTCAAGATTTCTGATCGGATAGCCAAACGTGGTCCTCAGCAAGAAACTCGGCGGAATCAGCTTCACGTGACCTTCTGATAACGTGACCGCTTCTGATAAGATCTTTCCGTATAAAAGGGGGAGACTCTGTCAGTTCTTCATAACTTTTCCACATGGGATCCTCGACTACTCGGTTCGGATTGTCGTAGAGCAACCGGGGCTTCTGGAGACTCGGATGAAGGACAACGACTAGGATTCAACGATCAGGAGAGCCGCAAATGACAGGTCAGGAGGACGAAACCAAGGAGCAGCGCCTTTCGGAGCCATGAAGAGAGCGGGAGCCACAACGAACGGAACGATTGGTTGGAGGAAGGTGCCACAACCGAACAACAACAAGCAACGACTAGAACGGTGCAACGACCAGGATTGGCCAACCCGGAGGATCCGCGAACAACGTCTCGGAGCTACAAGACGACGGAAACGGAAGATGCACCATGGTGAGCGGCGCTAGCGCTCAGAATCTTAGTGCATTTGTCAAAAGAACCTCGTGCTGCTACACCTCATGTAGTACACGCCACGGGCTCCTTTACGGAGTCAGTGGAGTCGGTTCATTTGGATATTTTATAGTGTTCGCTTAGAATCTTAGTGCATTTGTCAAAAGAACCTCGTGCTGCTACACCTCATGTAGTACACGCCACGGGCTCCTTTACGGAGTCAGTGGAGTCGGTTCCTTCGGATATTTTATAGTGTTCGCTTAGAATCTTAGTGCATTTGTCAAAAGAACCTCGTGCTGC
>LR539058.1:303090-356469 GCA_900536315.3 Caenorhabditis becei | reverse complement strand
CTACACTTCATGTAGTACACGCCACGGGCTCCTTTACGGAATCAGTGGAGTCGGTTCATTCGGATTTTTTAAAGTTTTGCCGCTTACTTATTTTGCGCGCAAGAACGATTTATTCACCGCTCAAGACCAACATGAAGACCGACGATGAAGACTAGTGACAGCTCCGAAGAACCGAATGAACTTTTTTTTCTTTTTTTTTCTCTTTTTTGTTCTCAATAAAGTTTTCTTTCTCTATTTTGTGTTGGCCCTTCAAATTCTCCCTCCTCGAAAATCATACGGTGTCCGCAAACACCGTGACGACAACATACACAAACTAGTGGTCTCGCCACGAATTGCCTTCTAAAATGCTGTAGATTACTGTAGAGAAACTTTTTTTCTCCGCGATTTTCAACTTTTTCCCCTTGTTTTCTCCTATTTTTGTGAATTTCTAACCAATTTTCTCGGTTTTTTTGCCAAAAATTGTGTCATTTTAGTTGAATGGAACGATGAGAGGACAGAGTCGACGAGGATTTAACCGAAGAAATGGGCCGCCGGGGCATTTTGCAAATTCAAAAGTCGCCCTATCGCCGTCGATCTCACCAGCATCGCTGGCTTTGAAGCCAGCGGAGATAAAATTGATTCAGGTAAGGCCTAGTGATAAATCAGGCGATTCTCATTGATTTATGCAGATTGTGATTGACGGGCGGTTCGACAGCGAGCAGAATGTGTTGGATTTGTCGAATTTCTCCATGGACCGCACTTTTATCGAAAAGGATATGTTGATGTGTCTGACGAAGGGAACTGTGATGTCTGCAGTGGTGAATTGGATTGGATTGAAGTACCCGAACATCATTGCGCTGTCTCTTTCTGTAAAATTCAGAAAATTCTGAGAAAACACGGGGTTTTTTCAGCACAACCGTCTCTGTCACCTCGGAAGTCTCTCATCTTTGGCAATGATAACTAGAAGGCTGAGAATTTTGGATTTGAGTCACAATCAGGTGAGCCGATCGCCTGGAAATCGACAATTCGCCGGGTTTCCCAGATTTTTTCAGCGAAAGAGCTCGAAAAAGTGAAGAACGAGCGTGTGGATGTGTTGATGTTTGAGGGAAACCCAGTGTGTGAGACGTTCTCGCACGTTTCCGACTATTTGAAGTTTATCCACAAGTTTTTCCCGAATTGTGCGAATTTGGTGAGTGAACCATCTACGGATATCAATCAAAATCTGTTCAGGATGGTTTGGAAGTGGAGCCGACGCGTGGAAAGAGTCAGATTCCGTTCAGAAACGGTTATTATGGAAGCGAGGAGATACGTACGCTCGTCGAGGAGTTCATCGTGACATTCTACCAGATTTACGATGGAGCGGACGGCCAACAGACGAGAAAACGGCTTATTGAGGCGTATGATGCGGAAAATGTAAGGAATTTCACGTAATTTTTCAAAAATCTGAATTTCCAGTCGACATTCACCCTGACAATCACTTGCCTGTGGGACCCCGCTAAACCAGTCCGCTACCCGGACAGTGACAGTTACAAAATGTACTTGTGCAACTCTCACAACCTGCTAAATCAGGAATTCTACTCGCGCAACCGCTCGGCGCGCATCTGTCACGGCGCCATGGACATTGCAGTAGCGCTTTCGAAGCTACCGGCCACACAGCACCTCCAGGAGACGTTCATGGTCGACGTGTTCTTGGCAACCACTGAACTGCTGGGATTCACGCTTCACGGACTGTTCCGCGACGGGCGTCACGTCGCCAACAAGGGTCCCGACGTGCACAACGAAAATCTGTTCACGAGAACGTTCCTGGTGGCTCCGAGAGGCGAAGGCCGCGTCGCCGTCATCTCCGATCAGCTTTTCATCAGCTCCTTCTCCAAAAGACGCTGTGAAAAGTACCGTGATCTGCTAGCGACAGCCACGGAAATCGACGAGTAAAACGGATTTGTTAGTTTTTATTGGAATGCTGTATGTTTTTTTTCTTGAAGTTGATCGAATCTTGGAATGAATAAGTTTTTATTAAATAGGGGCGGGGACCCTTTACTTGTACGGTACAACATCCATCCGATCTCGGAAACTATCGATTTTTAGATTTATATGGTCAAAAGTTTGGGCTCCAAACCAGGCGGCTGCGAATCCGACGGACGTGCTCAGAATGTAGACGGCCAGGATTCGTTTTCTGGAAAAAAAAACAGGATGTTGCAAATGCGCCCTAGCGAACTGGGCCTAAAAGTTTGAAAAAAACCAACCGATTTTCACTTTCTTTTTTAAATTTTTTCTAAAACTCTAAAACTCACCCCATTAACATCTTATTCCTCGGCAAAATCGGTATCCGGCTCCACGGAAAACCCTTCGCTGTCCTCGCATCCGGCAACATGTTCCGTTTCGAAAAATCCGTGGGAATCCGAGAAATTCCGTCGAGACGCGGGTCCGGAGTGTACTTGGCGGACATTTTGGAAGCTGAATAAAAAGTCTTGGAAAAAACAAGAAAAAAGGGGAAAAGACTGGTGGTAATTGGCGGGTTGGTCGGTGAAGAAGTGTGCAAACAAGAATTACGGAGGGATGCTTTCTTGAGTTGTTTCGCTTGTTTTTTCCCGAAAAAGTGAATAAATGGGGAGAATAAAGCGGGAAAAACAAGGAATAGGCTAAAAAATTAATAAAAACAGCGGAATTACGATAAAGGATTACTGTAATCCAATTTTCCTTTTTTCCTCGGCTAATCTTCAATTTTCCTTCAATTCTCTAAAACTTCTTGCTAATTCTGCCATTTTCCAACTGTTTTCTGCAATTCTTCTCCTCTCCTTCCCTTATCAGTCGTGCATTTTCCTTATCTTTCGTTTCCTTTCCTAAAATTCCAATTGTCGTCAATTCCGGTGTTTCCCACCGAAACAGTGTGCACTCTGGCGTCACGGTGTTTGCACACAACGCATTGATTTCGATAATCGAATGTCACGAGGTGTTGTAGCGATCGCGCGATGCGGTGACGGGTTTTGAGGGTAAAAATGTGTAAAACTGGGTCAGAATTGTGTATTTTATTAATATTTACCGGTCTTATCGACATTTCAAGCTGTTTTCCACTGAAAAATAGAGGAAAACATTGGGTTTAACGAATTTCGGGTGGTATTTTGATTTTCCTCGATTTTTCCTAATTTCCCCCGTTTTCCCATGTTCCGCGCATTTTTTCCTGCATTCCCTTTCAATTTTGATCTTTTTTACATTAAAAAACACCCGGAAATCCCAAAAACTAACCTGTAATTCGCGAGTTTTCCGGAATTTCGTAACTTTTCGAATTTCCTCATCCGTCTTGTTTACTCCGCTTCTCTTTCTCATTTTCTTATCGATTCGCCGTATTTTATCATTGATAATCACCACTTTTTCACTGTTCCCCACAAAATCTCGTTTCGTTGCCTAATTCTCCGTTCTTTTCGTATTTCGCCCGTTTCCCCAGATTTTCTCAACATTTTCCCGTTTCCAGACATGAATCGAAAACCGTTTGGAGGACAACGATCAGGAAATGGCGGTCACCGCGACGCCAAGCAACTCTCGCGTAACAAGAACCGATTCGCCCGTCTCGACCCCGACACACAAAGCCGATATGACGATTTGGACGATGAGCCAGCAGTTCCAGGTAGATTAGTCTATTTCGTTCACCAAAAAAGTCAAATTGATTTTCAGTCCGTGCCAGCCTAGCCACATCAACTCGCGGCGGTCGTGGCGGTTCCAGCAAGCCGTTCGGCCGATCCACTGCCTCCGTCGCCAACACAGGAGTCCGTAACGCCGAGATCGTGTTCAAGTGCCGCGCACCGGGTGCCGCCAAGAAGGTCGAAGCCAAGTGGCTCATCCGACAACTCAATCAGAAGATCGAAAACTTCAAACCGCTTCTGTGGGACGAGACGACGCGCGGAGACTTTGAGTTCTACGTCCGTGACGAGGACATTGCCTCGACGATCAAGATGAACAGCAGGCGGATCTTCCACAAGGAGACACAGTTCAGAGTCGAGTTCCACACGAATAAGGTGCCAGCGCCGTGGATGCTTTTGAAGAGGAGCGAAATCGAGATTATCCAGGTAAGGAAGGGATGGATTTCATAGAAACAGCACGGAATCTGGTCGTTTCCAGCGGTTTTCATAAGATTTTGAATATTTCTCATAAATTAGAGCTAATTTTGTAGCACGTCGTCGACAAACGCTACAACGCCGAAGCCCGCATCCTGGACCTGTCCAATTTCCACGCCGACGAGGACTTCACCTCCCGCGACATGCTGATGAACCTGACGAAGGGAAACGTGATGCTGACAGTGGTGGATCGGATCGACGAAAAGTACGGAAACATCGTCGCCTTATCACTATCCAACAACCGCATTCGCCACCTTGACTACGCTTCCGCTCTCGTCTCCATCGCCAAATTCGTCAAAGAGCTCGACTTGAGTCATAATCATGTGAGTTACCTCAATCATCGCCTTATCACTCATCTTATCAATTTCCAGATTGCCACCGAAAAGGACCTGGACAAGTTCGCCGGAATGCCAGTGGAGCGCGTCTTCTTCGAGGGAAACCCGATTTGTGAAACATTTACCCAGAAATCGGCATATATCAGGTTATCAATTCAGATTTTTCAGCATTTCCGGATGCTCCATTGGACATTTTTCACTTTAATCAGTCCTCTTTATCACTTAATCATAGATTCTCTTTTCAAAACCCTAACAATTCAGCTACATTCACAAGACGTTCCCGAGGTGCTCGATGCTGGTAAGTCCTAATCACTGATATCAGGATCACCGTTATCACTTATTCCAGGATGGAGTCGAAGTGCAGCCGCTCGTCAGTGGACCCGAGATCAACATAGATGAAGTGATGCCGTTTAGAGTGAGTCTTATCAGTGATAAGAGTCGTCAGCTACTGATAACGATTTCAGGCCGGATACTACCCGAACAACGAGATTCGAATGCTCGTCGAGAAGTTCGTCATCGCCTTCTTCGAATGTTACGATGGGCCGGACGGGCAGAGGAATCGCAAGAACCTCCACAACGCCTATGACGCAGATGCGGTAAGTTGGACCCCTCCAAGGACCCCTATGAATCTCACGTTTTTTCAGTCCCAGTTCACGCTGACCATCACCAACCTGTCCGGATCGCAATCCATGAGATATCACAGCGAGTGAGTCAATTTCCCCTCATCCTCATTCAAATTCCCGCCGTTTCCAGTGAATGCTACACCCAATACATCCAATCATCGCACAACGTTCTCACCCAGGAGTACTTCTCGCGCAACCGTTCCTCGCGTCTTGCTCGCGGAGCCATGGACATTGCAGTGGCGCTCTCGAAGCTTCCGACGTCGCGTCACATGACCGAGACCTTCATCGTCGACGTCTTCCTGTTCACCAGCGAACTTCTGGGATTCACGGTTCAGGGATTGTTCCATGACGGAAATCTGACGACTGATGCCGTGCCGACGCCCAGCTTCTTCTCCAGATCGTTCCTTGTCTCGCCTAGAGCTGAAGGGTAAGATACTTCCTATCAACCTTATCATCTTATCATCTTTCCAGCGCTGTCGCCGTGCTCTCCGACCAACTCTTCATCAGCTCCGCCTCGGAGGACCGTCTCACCCGCTACAAGAAGCTGCTCGACCAGGCCAGCGCCAACGGAGCCGCCCAGGAGCAAGTCAGTGCCGTCCAAGTCGCTCAGATCGGAGTCAACGGCCTCGGATTCGACGGAGCGCCGGCAGCAGACGTCCGTCAGCGGATGATCCAGGAGTTCGCCACGTTCAGCGGGATGATCATTCCGTACAGCGAGAAGTGCCTCGCCGACTTTGGCTGGAACTTTGAGCTGGCGTGCCAGAAGTTCCCGGAGGTCAGGTCGTGCGTGCCGGCCGAAGCCTTCGCCAACTAGGGATTCTGAATCCTCATCATGTTCACACGTTGTTTCTTTTCTCATTTACATTTTTATCAAACTTTTCCTTTTTCCTTCTTTCTTTTTCCCCCCATTTTTCTTCCATTTTTCCCCTTTCTCCCCCCTTTTTTCTGTATCATCTCCCCCAATTTTCTCCAATTCCTCTAATATTTGTTATCTTATCACATTATCATCTCCCCATCATCGACTAGCTCACCCCCGCTCATCCCCCCAGAAGTTTCTCTACGATTCGCCTCTAGGCTCCCGTATCACCTTATCAGCCCATTCTGACTCCTTCTCCACTTCCCTTCCGAGATCCCCTTCCGCCTCCCAATGCCTTATCAGTGATTAGTGATTAGTGATAAGCGTCTCAGTGCCACTCCCCCCAACACCTCCACGTCGTTGTGTCTCCTTGGAGCAGAAGCGATTCTTCTGGAGCATTCTGGTGTCTTGCTCGGAGCACAACGACACTTTGCTGGAAGGGTGCTGAGCGTTTTGTTAGTGATAGTGATAACTGATACGGTTTTTGTGGAGACACGGAAACATCTCTTGGAAAGTTGGAGTGTTGTAACTGATCGGGTTTTCGAGGTGATTCGGCGTGAAAAATCTCAAAAATCCAGCGAATCGTCGGGAAACTTCTGGAGACTTCCGTTCCTCTCCCTTCCATTTTCTTCTCTATTTTTGACTTCAATTTCGCGTGTTTTTCTATTCTATTCGACACACACTTTATTGTAAAAGAATTCGATGAAAATGAATACAAAAAATCCAATAAAATTATTTTATTATTTTTAAAACAAAATGTTTCCAATTCTGAACGATTGAATTCGAAAAAGTTTCAACTCCTCCGAAAGGACTACACGAATGGACCGCTGTAAATCTGATGATCATCCTTTCCGAACAGTTATCACTGATATCTTATCAGTGTACTTGTTATCTTATCACGGACCCATTTTTCTGCGAAACTCAGCAAACGCGCTCCATTGAGAACAACTTGGCCGACCGAAAATCAGGAAAATTACGAAATTTTGGGAGAATTGATAATCTTCAGGATAATCTTGTAAATTAAAAGAAGCACTTATCAGCTTATCACTTCTTTATATCAATGTCCTCCCGCGGCGAGTAACCTGATGGGTCTCGTCGCGAAAATGGTGTGTACGGCTTTGGGACAAGTTTTAGACACTTTTTTCCATGAAAAGTTATCAGTAAACTTCCTCACGAACACATTTTCCTGTGAGTTTTAGCAAACGCGCTCCATTGAGAACATTGCGAATGAACGCCGTTCGAAAAATTATTTCATCCCACTCCTGGGTTCACCTGTTCATCAGATCGAGCTGTCATAGTGTCATTCGGTTTTGTTAGATTCTGCCGAGTCCCAATCGTTCTTTTTCTAGAGGTTGAAGCAAGGCAAACGTGCTCCATTGCACTCATATTGGAACTCAGTTATATTCAATATCTTCCCCCATTCCTCTCCACCATGTCCAATCCTCTCCCGATTCTTTCCAACATGCCTTGGAATGTGAAGCAGGACATTATCAATGACGTTGATTACAGGACAAGGTATGTTCCCCTCTCTCCCAAATTGCTTCCAACTCTTCTCTTTCCAGATTTGCCCTTCGAAAGTGTTCCCGAGAACTTCGAGATGTCAACGACAACTCTGTCGTATTTTATCCAAAACTTCTCATCGCAGTACGTATTTCAAATGTGGCACAATGTTTTGCTAGCTCGACCGAACAAAACGAATTGATAGGAAACTCGATTATTTACACACACGTATCAGAAGACAGTTGCAAGGTGGGGTATATAGCAAGAGGGCAAACTAGGAAAATAGTGAACGGACAAAACCACATCGAGAGAGCTGTTTCTGATTTGGCAACTGCTCTGAAGAACCCACGGAGCTCTTTTGGATACGTTGTCATCGATCACAAACAGGACCGAGTTCATGAAGCCTTGGTCCCTTTTTTGACGTGTTTGAAGAATATGTTAGAACAGTTGCCGCATCAACCCAACATCCAAAAGTTGGATATCGGATTCCCCGCGACTCAAGAACACGCCCTTCTTGTTCTACCGTATTTGAAGCCTGGCTTTCTGACACATATTTGTGTTGACAATAGTAGAGAAGTCGATCAGCTAGTGAACACGGAGCAGTGGAGAATGGCTGTAAATGTGATTTTGAAAAACGAGTCAAATGTTCGGATTCAAGATTTGTTACACTTGCGGAGTTTTAAAATTGAAAACTATCAATTGACCCCAGAGGAAATGCCGCTGATTATCCAAGTGAGTTGTAAAACCCTTGATTTCAAAAGAAATTGCTATATTTTTCAGGCGTTTCTCACACAAACCAATCATCTCCACTACTCGATTGGACTACCTCAAAACTACAACCAGGAACCTATCAAAACGTGGTTGAATGGGAACGAAACATTGAACACTGGACGTTATCGGAATGAGTGGCGCATGAAGATTCAAGGGACAGAGTTTCATTTGCAGATTGTTCTGTTAATGGCAAGAAACAGACTTCATGTTCATCGAGTTTTGTCTTCAGCTCTTGAGAATGCTTGATGCTGAATTCTCTCTTATCAGTATTCAAAAAATCCAATAAAATTATTTTATAATTTTTCCAATTCTGAACGTGATTGAATTCGAAAAAGTTTCAACTCCTCCGAAAGGACTACACGAATGGAACACTGTAAATCTGCTGATCATCCTTTTACTGATATCTCATCAGTGAACTTCATATCTTATCACGGACACATTTTCCTGTGAGTTTTAGCAAACGCGCTCCATTGAGAACATTGAGAATAAACGCCGTGCAACAATTCCTTGGCTCCGGAACGTTTCGCAGCCAAACGAATCGCTGTTTTTTCGGGTTTTTTGTGTCGAAAAGTATGAAGCTCACTTCTATAACTGTTTCAATGATCTTTTTATTAATTTTTTCCTACTTTTCGACCAAAAAACCCGAAAATACAGTTCGTTTGGCTGCGAAATGTCCGGGAGCCATTACCTTCTGAGCTCACCTGCTCATAAGATCGAACCATCATAATTCTATTCGATTCTGCCGGGTCCCAATCTGTTCACTTTTCTCGTTCTTTTCCTAGAGGTTGCAGCGAGGCAAACGCGCTCCATTGCACTCATATTGGAATTTAGTCGAATCGCGTTTTACGGGAAAGTTTCCGATTTTTTCCGTATTCAAAACGTTCCGACATTCCCGAAAAAGAAACGTTTTTCGGAATTTTTCTCAATTTTTTCAGTTGCTTTTCGAATTTTTCTTTAGAAACGAAGTGAATAAGGCAAAAAATGGGATAATTTTCCGAAAATCGTTTTGAATAGGGCCATTATATTCAGCATCTTCCCCCTTGGTGCTCTGTGAACCTGACCACTCTTATCACTCTGCCATCGCTAATCTCTTCAGTCTGCCTACACAGACCTTACCACTCTATTCGGTCCTTCCGAACGGTTCTCTCGTCTATTCTCGACTCCAACATGTCCAAACCTGCTCCAATTCTTTCCAACATGCCTTGGAATGTCAAGCAGAACATTATCAATGATGTTGATTACAGGACAAGGTATGTTCCCCTCTCCCACGTTCCCTAAACTTTTCCCATTTACAGATTTTCCCTGCGAAAGTGTTCCCGAGAACTACGAGATATCATTGACAACTCTGTCGTAGATTACCCAAACCTTTTCGTCGCAGTGTATATTACACATGCAACACAATGTTTTGCTAGCTCAATCGAAGAAGACGAATTTGTGCAAAACGCGATTAATTACTCGCAAGTATCTGACAACAGTTGCCAAGTGGGGTATCGAAGAGTGCAAACTAAGAAAACAGTGAATGGACAAAGCTACATCGAGAGAGCTGTTTCTGATTTGGCAACTGCTCTGAAGAACCCACGGAGTTCTTTTGGATGCGTTGGCATCTGTCACAGAGAGGACCGAGTTCATGAATTCTTGGTCCCTTTTTTGACTTGCTTGAAGAATATGTTAGAACAGTTGACACATCAACCCAACATCCGGAAGTTGATTATCGGATTCCCCGCGACTCAAGAACACGTCCTTCACGTTTTGCCGTATTTAAAACCTGGATTTCTGAAACATATTCTTATTAACAATATGAGAGAAGTTGATCAGTTGGTGAACACGGAGCAGTGGAGGATGGCTGAAAGTGTGCGTTTGGAAAACGAATCGAATGTTCGGATTCAAGATTTGTTGCACTTGCAGAATTTCCAAATTGAAAGCTATCAACTGACCCCAGAGGAATTGCCACTTATCATCCAAGTGAGTTGTAAAACCCTTGATTTCAAAAGAAATTGCTATATTTTTCAGGCGTTTCTCACACAAACCAATCATCTCCACTACTCGATTGGACTGCCTCAAAACTACAACCAGGAACCTATCAAAACGTGGTTGAATGGGAACGAAACATTGAACGCTGGACGTTATCGGAACGAGTGGTACACGAAGATCCAAGGGACAGAGTTTCATTTGCAGATTGTTCTGTTAATGGCAAGAAACAGACTTCATGTTCGTCGAGTTTTGTCTTCAGCTCTTGAGAATGCTTGATGCTGAATTCTCTCTTATCAGTATTCAAAAAATCCAATAAAAGTATTTTATTATTTTTAAAACAAAATGTTTCCCTATTCTGAACGTGATTGAATTCGAAAAAGTTTCAACTCCTCCGAAAGGACTACACGAATGGACCACTGTAAATCTGCTGATCATCTTTTCACTGATATCTTATCAGTGCACTTGTTATCTTATCACGGACCCATTTTTCTGCGAAATTCAGCAAACGCGCTCCATTGAGAACAACTTGGCCGAACGAAAATCGCGAAAATTACGAAATTTTGAGAGAATTGATAATCTTTGGGATAATTTTGAGAATTGAAAGAAACTCTTATCAGTTTATCACTTCTATATAATCTTTCCGTCCCGTGGCGAGTTACCTGATGGGTCTCGCCGCGAAAATGGTTTTTACGGCTTCTGGACACGGTTTCGACACTTTTCAATAAAAAGTTATCAATAAACTTGATATCTTATCACGGACACGTTCTCCTGTGAGTTTTAGCAAACGCGCTCCATTGAGAACATTGCGAATGAACGCCGTTCGAAAAATTCCTTGGTTCCGGGACGTTTCGCAGCCAAACGAACTGTATCTTCACTGTTTTTTCGGGTTTTTTGGGTCGAAAAGTATGAAAGTTCACTTCTAAAAACGTTTTAATTATCTTTTTATTCACTTTTTCATACTTTCCGATCCAAAAAACCCGAAAAAAACAGCGAAAAACAGTTCGTTTGGCTGGGAAACGTCCGGCTGCGAAAGGTCCGGAGTTAAGATCGAAACGTCATTGTTTTATTCGGTTTTGTTAGATTCTGCCGGGCCAATCTGTTCACTTTTCTCGTTCTTTTTCATCTAGAGGTTGCAGCAAAGAAAACGCGCCCCATTGCACTCATCTTGGAATTTTGTTATGGACTTATTATGCGTTCCCCATTTGCTGACACTTTGCAGCTTGCCAAAAGTTTGGGTCACGCCACGATTTGAAAAAATAGATGGCGAAATTGAGAGACGAAAAGAAAAGTACGCAATTGTCCGCAAACACGCAGGTGTCAACGTTTGAGGAACGCATAATGTTCAAAACGCGTTTTTCGGGAAAAGTTTCCGATTTTTTCCCGTATTCAAAACGTTCCGACATTCCCGAAAAGGAAACGTTTTTCGGAATTTTTCTCAATTTTTTCAGTTGCTTTTTGAATTTTTCTTTAGAAACGAAGTGAATTTTAAAAAAAGGAGAATTTTCCGAAAAACGTTTTGAATAAGCCCATTATATTTAGTATCTTCCCCCTTGGTTCTGTGTGCTCCTGACCACTCTTATCGTTCTGTCATCGCTATTCTCTTCAGTCTGCCTACACAACCCTTCCACTCTATTCAGTCCTTCTCGTCTCCACTATGTCGAAACCTTCTCCGATTCTTTCCAACATGCCTTGGAATGTCAAGCAGGACATTATCAATGAAGTTGATTACACGACAAGGTATGTTCCCCTCTCCCAAACTTCTCCCAACTCTTCTCTTTTCCAGGTTTTCCCTACGAAAGTGTTCCCGAGAACTTCGAGATATCATTGACAACTCTGTCGTAGAATACCCAAGGCTTCACATCGCAGTACGTATTAAAAATGTGAAAAAAAGCTTTGTCAGCTCAACCGAACGAGACGAAAATAGGCGAAACGCGATTAAATACTCACAAGTATCAGAAGACAGTTGCCAAGTGGGGTATCGAAGAGTGCAAACTAGGAAAACAGTAAACGGACAAAACTACATCGAGAGAGCTGTTTCTGATTTGGCAACTTCTCTGAAAAACCCACGGAGCTCTTTTGGATGCGTTGGCATCCATCACAGACAGGACCGAGTTCATGAATCCGTGGTCCCTTTTTTGACGTGCTTGAAGAATACATTAGAACAGTTGCCGCATCAACCCAACATCCGGAAGTTGATTATCGGATTCCCCGCGACTCAGGAACACGTCCTTCATGTTCTACCGTATTTGAAACCTGGCTTTCTGAAAAGTATTTTCATTAACAATAAGAGAGAAGTCGATCAGTTGGTTACCACGGAGCAGTGGAGGATGGCTGAAAATATTCAATTGGAAAACGAATCGAATGTTCGGATTCAAGATTTGTTGCACTTGCAGAATTTCCAAATTGAAAGCTATCAACTGACCCCAGAGGAAATGCCGCTTATCATCCAAGTGAGTTGTAACGTTTCTCACACAAACCAATCATCTCCACTACTCGATTGGACTACCTCAAAACTACAACTTGACACCAATCAAAACGTGGCTGAATGGGAACGAAACATTGGATGCTGGACGTTATCGGAACGCGTGGCACATGAAGATCCAAGGAACAGAGTTTCACATGGAGATTGGTCTGTCAATGACAAGAAACAGACTTCATGTTTATCGAGTTTTGTCTTCAGCTCTTGAGAATGCTTGATGCTCAATGCTCTCTTATCAGTATACAAAAAATTCAATAAAATTATTTTATGTTTCCCCTATTCTGAACGTGATTGAATTCGAAAAAGTTTCAACTCCTCCGAAAGGACTACACGAATGGACCACTGTAAATCTGCTGATCATCCTTTCACTGATATCTTATCAGTGAACTTGTTATCTTATCACTCCTCTGTGAAATTCAGCAAACGCGTTCTATTGAGAACAACTTGGCCGAGCGAAAATCGCGAAAATTACGAAATTTTGGGAAAATCGATAATCTTTGAAATAATCTAGAGAATTGAAAGAAGATCTTATCAGCTTATCACTTCTATATAATCTTTCCGTCCCGCGGCGAGTTACCTAATGGGTCGAAAATGGTGTGTACGGCTTCTGAACAAGTTTTAGACACTTTTTTCATGAAAAGTTACCAGGAAACTTCATATCTTATCACGGACACATTTTCCTGCGAAAATATGCAAACGCGCTCCATTGCGAACAATGCGAATAAACGCCGTTCGAACAATTATTTCATCACACAGTCATAGGATTATTACCTTGGCTCCGGGACGTTTCGCAACTGTATTTTCGCTGTTTTTTCGGGTTTTTTGTGCCGAAAAGTATGAAGTTCATTTCTAAAAACGTTTTATTGATCTTTTTATTCACTTTTTCATGCTTTTCGACCCAGAAAACCCGAAAAAACAGCGAAAATACAGTTCGTTTGGCTGGGAAATGTCCGGGAGCCATTACCTTCTGGGTTCACCTGTTCATAAAATCGAACCGTCATAGTGTCATTCGGTTCAGCTCAAGTCTGCAGCCCATCTGTTCAGTCTGCCGGGTCCCAATCTGTTCACTTCTCTCGTTATTTTCCTAGGGGTGGCAGAGAGGCAAACGCGCTCTATTGCACTCATCTTGGAATTTAGTTATGGACTTTTCAAATCGCGTTTTTCGTGAAATTTTTCGATTTTTTCCGTATTCAAAACGTTCCGGAATTCCCGAAAAAGAAACGTTTTTCGGACGGGTCTCGCCACGATTTCGACTTTCTCGGAGTTTTTCGGAATTTCGCTCAATTTTTCAGTTGATTTTTGAGTTTTTCTTAAGAAACGTAGTAAATAAGAAAAAAAAAGGAGAATTTTCCGAAAAACGTTTTGAAAAAATCCATTATGTTCAGTGTCTTCCCCGCATTCCTCTCCACTATGTCCAAACCTGCTCCAATTCTTTCCAACATGCCTTGGAATGTGAAGCAGAGTATTATCAATGACGTTGATTACAGGACAAGGTATGTTCCCCTCTCCCAAACTTCTCCCAACTCTTCTCTTTTCCAGGTTTTCCCTCCGAAAGTGTTCCCGAGAGCTTCGAGATATCAATGACAACTCTGTCGTAGTTTATCCGAAGCTTTGCATTTTAGTACGTACTACATATGTGATACAATGTTTTGTTAGCCCAACCGAAGAAGAAGATGTTATGGGAAAAATGATTAATTACTCACAAAGATCAAAAGACAGTTGCTATGTGGGGTATGTAACAAGAATGCGAACTAGTAAAACAGTGAACGGACAAAACTACATCGAGAGAGCTGTTTCTGATTTGGCAACTTCTCTGAAAAATCCACGGAGCTCTTTTGAATACGTTGGCATCGATCACAAACAGGACCGAGTTCATGAATCATTGGTCCCTTTTTTGACGTGCTTGAAGAATACATTAGAACAGTTACCACACCAACTCAACATCCAAAAGTTGGATCTTCGATTTCCTGCAACTCAAGAACACATCCTTCATGTTTTGCCGTATTTGAAGCCTGGCTTTCTGAAACATATTATTATTGACAATATGAGAGAAGTCGATCAGTTGGTGAACACGGAGCAGTGGAGAATGGCTGAAAGTGTGACTTTGGTAAACGAATCGAATATTCGGGTTCAAGATTTGTTGCATTTGCGCTATTTTACAATTGAAAGCTATCAACTGACCAGAGAGGAAATGCCACTGATTATCCAAGTGAGTTGTAACACCCTTCATTTCATAAGAAATCGCTATATTTTTCAGGCGTTTCTCACACAAGCCACAACCAATCATCTCCATTACTCGATTGGACTACCTCAAAACTACAACTTGACACCAATCAAAACGTGGCTGAATGGGAACGAAACATTGATCACTGGAGGTGATCCGAACAGGTGGCACATGAAGATCCAAGGGACAGAGTTCCATTTGGAGATTGATCTGTCAATGAGAAGAAACAGACTTTATGTTCATCGACTTTTGTCTTCAATTCTTGAGAACTAGTGTATTAGTGTATCACTCATTCTCGTGTTGATTGTTTTCTGTTTTCGGTTCCATAAAAAAGTCTTCATTCATCTCAATTCAACTGTGTAACATCCGACCATCAATTAGTCATTGAGAGGAAGTCGTTAGCACTAAAGGCTCTCCTTCAGAGTATCGCTTGGTGCTGTGTGAACCTGTCCCCTCTCTTTCTCGCTCTCTCTCTGAGCTCACTAATCCTTCCACTCTATTCTGTCGTTTTGAACGGTTCTCCCGTCTATTCTCATCTCCATCATGTCCAAACCCCTTCCAATTCTTTCCAACATGCCTTGGAATGTCAAGCAGGACATTATTAACGAATTGGACCATTTGACAAGGTATATCCTTCTATCCCACTTGCCTTCAACTCATCCTTATCCCAGATGTTCCCTCCGAAAATGTTCCAAAGAGTTTCGTAAAATAATCGATAACTCGGTCGTATCCTACCCTAAGCTTTACATCGCAGTGTGTGAAACCATCGTAACAGGCTTTGTTCCCGAACAATACACGCTAGACGAATGCTTACATGAGAGAAACCGAGCAACGTTGCGCGGTGAGGCGGACTATGGGAGGAAACGCGAAAGTAGTGAATGGGGATTACATCGAGAGAGCTGTTTCTGATTTGAAGACGTCGTTGAAGAATCCACGGAGTTCTATCGGATACTTCGGGGTTTTCTTTCAGAAAGACGAACCGATTAACGAAGACTTTGTGATTTTTCTGACGCGCTTGAAGAATATGTTAGAACAGTTGCCGCACCAACTCACCGTTAACCGCTTATACCTTCGATTTGCTGCGACGCAGGAACACGTCCTTCATGTTCTACCGTATTTAAAATCTGGCGATCTGAAACATATTTACATTAACAATAAGAGAGAAGTCGATGAGTTGGTGAACACGGAGCAGTGGAGGATGGCTGAAAGTGTGCATTTGGAAAACGAATCCAATATTCGAATTCAAGATTGTTGCACTTGCGGGGTTTTAAAATCAAAAACTATCAACTGGCCCCAAAGGAAATGCCGCTGATCATCCAAGTGAGTTGTAAAACCCCCATTCCAATTTCAATCAAAAACCGCTTTATTTTTCAGACATTTCTCACACATGCCAATCATCTCCACTACTCGATTGGACTACCTCAAAACTACAATTCGGAACCTATCATAACATGGATGGATGCAAACGAAACATTCAGCCAAGAGCGTCATCTGAACCAGTGGCACACAAAGATTCCTGGGACAGAGTTTCACTTGGAGATTGTTCTGTCAATGAGAAGGAACAAACTTCATGTTCATCGATTTTTGTCTTCAATTCTTGAGAACTAGTGTATTAGTGTATCACTTATTCTCGTGTTGATTGTTTTTTGACATGGAGATTGGTTTGAACAGTACCAGACTTCGTGTTCATCGATTTTTGTCTTCGGTTCTTGAGAATGCTTGACAATTTGTAAGCTCATTGGTTCCCGACATCTCCTAACTTGGAAGAAGCTCTTATCAGTGTATCGCTTGTTCTGGCGTTGATTGTTTTTTGTTGTCTGTTCCATGAAATAAAGTCTACCATCATCGCAGTTTAAATGTGTAACAATCCGATCATTTCATAACGACAGGATAATTAGCACTGCACTAAATGCTCGCCTGTTGAGGGTATCGTTTGGTTCTGTGTACATCTGTCCAGTGACTGTCGACCTTATCGTTCTGAAATCCCTCCACTCTGTTCGGTCTTTCCGAGCGGTTCTCCCGTCTATTCTCGTCCCTCCACTCTGTTCGGAAATCCCTCCACTCTGTTCGGTCTTTCCGAGCGGTTCTCCCGTCTATTCTCGTCTCCAACATGTCCAAACCTTCTCCAACTCTCTCCAATATGCCTTGGAATGTCAAGCAGAACATTATCAATGAGGTTGATTTCACGACAAGGTATGTTCCCCTCTCCCACTTTCCCTAAACTTTTCCCATTTACAGATTTTCTCTCCGAAAGTGTTCCCGAGAACTTCGAGACATCATTGACAACTCTGTCGTAGATTACCCAAACCTTTTCGTCGCAGTGTATATTACACATGCAACACAAGGCTTTGTTCCCAAATCATGCGAACGAAACCAAATTATGCGAAACGCGATTAATTACTCTGAAGTATCAGAAGACAGTTGCCAAGTGGGGTATTTAACAAGAGTGCAAACTAGGAAAACAGTGAATGGACAAAACTACATCGAGAGAGCTGTTTCTGATTTGGCAACTTCTCTGAAGAACCCACGGAGCTCTTTTGCATACATGTCCCTGGACCACAGAGAGGACCGATTTTATGAATCCATGACACTTTATCTCGCATGTTTGAAAAATACATTAGAACAGTTACCACACCAACCCAACATCGAAAAGTTGGCTTTCCGATTTCCCGCGACTCAAGAACACATCCTTCATGTTTTGCCGTATTTGAAGCCTGGCTTTCTGAAACATATACATGTTAACAATATGAGAGAAGTCGATCAGTTGGTTACCACGGAACAGTTGAGGATGTCTGAAAGTGTGCATTTGGAAAACGAATCAAATGTTCGGATTCAAGATTTGTTGCATTTGCGCTCTTTTACAATCAAAAACTATCACCTGATCCCAGAAGAAATGCCGCTTATCATCCAAGTGAGTTGCAAAATCCCTAATTCCAATCAACCCTGATTCATTTTTCAGGCGTTACTCACACAGGCCAACCAACCCCACTACTCGATTGGACTACCTCAAAACTACAACCGAGAACCTATCAGAACGTGGTTGAATGGGAACGAAACATTGGAAGCTGGACGAAAGCGGAACAAGTGGCATATGAAGATCCAAGGGACAGAATTCCATTTGGAGATTGTTCTGAGAAGAACCAGACTTCGTGTTCATCGATTTTTGTCTTCGGTTCTTGAGAACGCTTGACAATTTGTAAGCGCATTGGTTCCCGACATCTCCTAACTTGAAAGAAGCTTTTATCAGTATATCACTTGTTCTCGTGTTAATTGTTTTTCTTTTCTGGTCCATAAAATAAAGGTTTCCATCATCTTAATTCAACTGTGAAACAATCCGATCATCAATCTGTCATTGAAACGAGATCATTAGCACTGCACTGAAGGCTCATCCGTTCAGGGTATTGCTTGGTTCTGTGTGCACCTGTGCAGTGACTGTCGTCGGCCTTATCGTTCTGCCATCGCCATCTCTTCGGTCTGACTAATCCTTCCACTCTGTTCGGTCCTACTAAACGGTTCTCCCGTCTATTCTCGTCTCCACCATGTCCAAACCTGCTCCAATTCTTTCCAACATGCCTTGGAATGTCAAACAGAACATTATCAATGAGGTTGATTACACGACAAGGTATGTTCCCCTCTCCCAAACTTTCACAAACTCTTTTCTTTTCCAGATTTTCCCTCCGAAAGTGTTCCCGAGAACTTCGGGACATAATTGACAACTCTGTCGTATTTTACCCGAATCTTTACGTCGCAGTGTTCATTACACATGCGACACAAGGCTTTGTTCCCAGATCATGCGAACGAAACCAACTTATTGAATACGCGATTAATTATTGGCAAGTATCAGACAACAGTTGCCAAGTGGGGTATATAACAAGAATGCAAACTAGGAAAACAGTGAATGGACACACCTACATCGAGAGAATTGTTTCTGATTTGGCAACGTCTCTGAAAAACCCACGGAGCTCTTTTGCATACGTGTCCCTGGACCACAGAGAGGACCGATTTTATGAATCCATGACACTTTATCTCGCATGTTTGAAGAATACATTACAACAGTTGCCGCACCAACCCAACATCCAAAAGTTGGCCATTCGATTCTCTGCAACTCAAGAACACGTCCTTCATGTTTTGCCGTATTTGAAGCCTGGCGTTCTGAAATTTATTAGTGTTAACAATGAAAGAGAAGTCGATCAGTTGGTTACCACGGAGCAGTGGAGGATGGCTGAAAGTGTGCGTTTGGAAAACGAATCGAATGTTCGGATTCAAGATTTGTTGCATTTGCGCTCTTTTACAATTGAAAACTATCAACTGATCCCAGAAGAAATGCCGCTTATCATCCAAGTGAGTTGCAAAATCCCTAATTCCAATCAAAACCTCTTTATTTTTTAGGCATATCTCACACAAGCCAACCGACCTCTCTACTCGATAGGACTACCTCAAAACTATAACTTGACACCTATCAAAACGTGGTTGAATGGGAACGAAACATTGGACGCTGGACGTAAGCGGAACAAGTGGCACACAAAGATTCTTGGAACAGAATTCCATTTGGAGATTGTTTTGAGGAGAACCAAACTTCATGTTCATCGTTTTTTGTCTGCGAAACTTGAGAATGCTTGACAAATTATAAGCTCATTGGTCCCCGACATCTCCTAACTTGGAAGAAGCTCTTATCAGTGTATCACTTGTTCTCGTGTTGTTTGTTTACTGTATTCTGGTCTATGGAATAAAGGCTGCCATCATCTCAATTCAACCGTGTATTTAACAATCCTTCATTTCACTAATCTAAAGGCTCACCTGTTCAGAGTATCGATTTGGTTCTGTGTGCATCTGTCCAGTGACTGTCGCCCACTCTTATCGCTCTGCCATCGCTAATCTCTTCAGTCACCCTACACAAATCTTACCACTCTGTTCGGTCTTTCCGAGCAGTTCTCCCGTCTATTCTCGTCTCCACCATGTCTAGACCCCTTCCAACTCTCTCCAACATGCCTTGGAATGTCAAGCAGAGTATCATCAATGAAGTTGATTTCATGACTAGGTCTGTTCCCCTCCCCCTAACTTCCACAAACTCTTTTCTTTCCAGATTTTCCTTACGAAAGTGTTCCCGAGAACTTCGAGATATCATTGACAACTCTGTCGTAGATTACCCAAGGCTTCACATCACTGTGGTTGAGACAGGTGTAGTACAAGGTTTTCTTTACAGAGTATGTGAACGAGCCCAACTAACGCAACACTGGTTTTTGTACTCGCAAGTATCAGAAAACAGTTGCAAGGTGGGGCGTGTAAGAGAGCAAAATAGGAAAACAGTGAATGGACAAAACTACATTGAGAGAGTTGTTTCTGATTTAGCGATTTCTCTGAAGAACCCACGGAGCTCTTTTAGACACGTGGTCATCAATCATCCGGGAGACATACTTGATGAACTCCCCTTGACCCTTTTTCTGACGTGCTTGAAAAATACATTGGAACAGTTGGCACATCAACCCAACTTCCAAAAGTTGACTGTTCGGTTTCTCGCAACTCAAGAACAGGTTCTTCACGTTTTGCCGTATTTAAAACCTGGCTTTCTAACACATATTTTTATTAACAATAAAAAAGAAGTCGATGAATTGGTTACCACGGAGCAGTGGAGGATGGCTGAAAGTGTGACTTTGGTAAACGAATCCAATATTCGGATTCAAGATTTGCTGCACTTGCGCTCTTTTACAATTGACAACTATCAACTGACCAGAGAGGAAATGCCGCTTATCATCCAAGTGAGTTGCAAAATCCTGAATTTCAATAAGAACCTCTATTTTTCAGGCGTTTCTCACACAGGCCAATCATCCTCACTACTTGATTGGACTACCTCAAAACTACAACCAGGAACCTATCAGAACGTGGATGGATTCAAGCGAAGCATTGGAAGCTGGACGTAAGCAGAACACGTGGCACATAAAGATCCAAGGAACAGAGTTTCACATGGAGATTGGTCTGTCAATGACAAGAAACAGACTTCGTGTTCATCGATTTTTGTCTTCGAAACTTGAGAACGCTTGATTGCAATTGATCATTATGCTCATTGGTCCCCGGCATCTCCTAACTTGGACGAAGCTCTTATCAGTGTATCACTTGTTCTCTGTTTTCTAGTCCATGGAATAAAGGTTTCCATCATTTCAATTCAACCGTGTATTTAACAATTCTTTGTGACCATTAGCACTAATCCAAAGGCTCATCTGTTCAGGGTATCGTTTGGTGCTGTGTGCACCTGTCCAGTGACTGTAGACCTTATCGTTTTGCCATCGCTATTCTCTCCAGTCTCCCTACACAAACCTTACCACTCTGTTCAGTCCTTCTCGTCTCCACCATGTCGAAACCTCTCCCAACTCTCTCCAACATGCCTTGGAATGTCAAGCAGAGCATTATCAATGAAGTCGATTACATGACAAGGTATGTACCTCTCTCGCAAATTGCTTCCAACTCTTCTCTTTCTCAGGTTTTCCCTTCGAAAGTGTTCCAAAGAACTTCGAGGTATCATTGACAACTCTGTCGTAGAGTATCCAACGCTTTTCATCGCTGTATTTGAGACAAATTTAGCGTACGGTTTTACTCCCAGAGTATGCGAACGAGTCCATTCAATGCAACACTCGTTTATGTACTCGCAAGTATCAGAAGACAGTTGCATGGTGGGGCGTGTAAGAGAGCAAAATAGGAAAACAGTAAATGGACAAAACTACATCGAGAGAGCCGTGTCCGACATGGCAACGTTTCTGAAGAATCCGAGGAGCTCTTTTTATTACCTGTCCATCGATCACCCGGAAGACATACTTGATCAACTCCCCTTGATCCTTTTTCTGACGTGCTTGAAGAATACACTAGAAACGTTGCCGCACCAACTCAACATCCAAAAGTTGACTTTTCGATTCTCTGCAACTCAAGAACAGGTTCTTCACGTCTTACCGTATTTGAAACCTGGCGTTCTGAAACTTATTCAAATTAACAATAAGAGAGAAATCGATGAGTTGGTGAACACGGAGCAGTGGAGAATGGCTGTAAATGTGATTTTGATAAACGAATCGAATGTTCGGATTCAAGATTTGTTGCATTTGCGCCATTTTTCAATTGACAACTATCAACTGACCAGAGAGGAAATGCCGCTTATCATCCAAGTGAGTTGTAAAATCCCTAATTCCAAACAAACCGCTATGTTTTTCAGGCGTTTCTCACACAGGCCAAGAAACCTCTCTACTCGATAGGACTACCTCAAAACTACAACTTGACACCAATCAGCACGTGGCTGAATGGGAACGAAACATTGGACGCTGGACGTAAGCGGAACACGTGGCACATAAAGATCCAAGGGACAAGGTTCCACTTGGAGATTGTTCTGTCAATGACAAGAAACAGACTTCGTGTTCATCGATTTTCGTCAGCGAAACTTGAGAACGTTTGACAAATTGTAAGCTCATTGATCCCCAACGTCTCCAAACTTGGAAGAAGCTCTAATCAGTGTATCAGTTGTTCTCGTGTTGATTGTTTTTGTTGTCTGTTCCATAAAATAAAGTCTTTCATCATCTCAATTCAACTGTGTAACAATCCGATCATCAATTTGTCATTGAGATGAGATCATTAGCACTGCACTGAAGGCTCATCCGTTCAGGGTATTCCTTGGTGCTGTGTGCACCTGTCCAGTGACTGTCGACCTTATCGTTCTGCCATCGCCATCTCTTCGATCTCTCTAATCCTTCCACTGTATTCAGTCCTTCTCGTCTCTAACATGTCCAAACCCCTTCCAACTCTCTCCAACATGCCTTGGAATGTGAAACAGAGCATTATCAATGAAGTTGATTTTATAACAAGGTATGTCCCTGTCTCTCTCTAACTTCTCCGAATTCATCTCTTTCTCAGGTTTTCCCTCCGAAAGTGTTCCAAAGAACTTCGAGATATCATTGACAACTCTGTCGTAGAGTATCCAAGGCTTCACATCGTTGTACTTGAGACAAGTGTAGCTCAAGGTTTTGTTCCCAGAGGATGCGAACCAGGCCAACTTACGCAACACTCGTTTGTTTACTCGCAAGTATCAGAAAACAGTTGCAAGGTGGGGCGTACAAGAGAGCTAACTGACAGAACAGTGAACGGACAAAACTACATCGAGAGAGCTGTTTCTGATTTGGCAACGTCTCTGAAAAACCCACGGAGCTCTTTTGGATACGTGTCCATCGATCACAGAGAGGACCGATTTTATGAATCCATGACACTTTATCTCGCATGTTTGAAGAATAAATTAGAACAGTTACCACACCAACCCAATGTTATCGAGTTAAACGTTCGGTTTCTCGCAACTCAAGAGCAGGTTCTTCACGTCTTACCGTATTTGAAACCTAGCATTCTGACACATATTTGTGTTGACAATAGTAGAGAAGTCGATGAGTTGGTGAACACGGAGCAGTGGAGAATGGCTGAAAGTGTGACTCTGAGAAACGAGTCAAGTGTTCGGATCCGAGACTTGTTGCATTTGCGCTCTTTTACAATTGAAAATTATCAACTGACCAGAGAGGAACTGCCGATAATCATCCAAGTGAGTTTCAATATCCCTAATTCCAATAAAACCGCTTTATTTTTAGGCGTTTCTCACCCAAGCCAATCATCCCCACTACTCAATTGGACTGCCTCAAAACTACAACCGAGAACCTATCAGAACGTGGATGGACGCAAACGAAACATTTGACGCTGGACGTAAGCGAAACACGTGGCACATGAAAATCCAAGGGACAAGGTTCCACATGGAGATTGTTCTGAGAAGAAACAGACTTCGTGTTCATCGATTTTTGTCTTCGGTTCTTGAGAATGCTTGACAAATTGTAAGCTCATCATCACATCACCTTACTTGGAAGAAGCTCTTATCAGTGTATCACTTGTTCTCGTGTTGTTTGTTTTCTGTTGTCTGTTTCATGAAATAAAGGTTTCCATCATCTAAATTCAACTGTAAAACAATCCGATCATCAATCTGTCATTGAAATGAGATAATTAACACTGCACTAAAGGCTCACCTGTTGAGGGTATCGCTTGTATTCTGTGTGTGCATCTGTCCAGTGACTGTCAACCATTCTTATCGTACTGCCATCGCTAATCTCTCCAGTTGTCCTACACCATCCTTCCACTCTATTCAGTCCTTCTCGTCTCCAACATGTCCAAACCTTCTCCAATTCTTTCCAAAATGCCTTGGAATGTGAAGCAGGACATTATTAACGAACTGGACTATATTACAAGGTATGCCCCCTTTTCCACTTTCCCTCAAATCATTCCTTTTCCAGATTTTCCCTCCGAAAGTGTTCCCGAGAACTTCGAGATATAATTGACAATTCTGTCGTAGTGTACCCAAGGCTTCACATGGCTGTATTTGAGACAAGTGCGGCACACGGTTTTGTTCCCAGAGTATGCAAACCAGCTCAACTTCTGCAACATTCGTTTTCGTACTCGCCAGTATCAGAAGACAGTTGCAAGGTGGGGCGTACAAAAGAGCAAAATAGGAAAAAAGTGAATGGACAAAACTACATTGAGAGAGCCGTGTCTGATATGGCAACGTTTCTGAAGAACCCACGGAGCTCTTTTTATTCCCTGTTCATGGATCACCCGGAAGACATACTTGATGAACTCCCCTTGATCCTTTTTCTCACATGCTTGAAGAATACGCTAGACATGTTGCCGCACCAACTCAGCATTCACCGCTTGGACATTCGCTTTTCTGCAACTCAGGAACACGTTCTTCATGTTCTACCGTATTTGAAACCTGGCTTTCTGACAGATATTTTCATTAACAATAAGAGAGAAGTCGATCAGTTGGTGAACACGGAGCAGTGGAGGATGGCTGTAAATGTGATTTTGATAAACGAATCGAATGTTCGGATTCAAGACTTGCTGCATTTGCGGAGATTTACAATAGAAAACTACCAACTAACCCCAGAGGAACTGCCACTTATCATCCAAGTGAGTGTCAGAATCCCTAATTTCAATCAACCATGATTCATTTTTCAGGCGTTTCACACACAGGCCAACAAACCCCACTACTCGATTGGACTACCTCAAAACTACAACTTGACACCAATCAAAACGTGGCTGAATGGGAACGAAACATTGGACGCTGGACGTCATCGGAACACGTGGCATATGAAGATCCAAGGAACGGAGTTCCACTTGGAAATTGTTCTGCAAAGAACAAAACTTCGTGTTCATCGTTTTTTGTCTGCGATACTTGGCAACGTTTGACAAATTGTGAGCTCATTAGTCCCCGACATCACCTAACTTGGAAGAAGCTCTTATTGGTGTATAACTTGTTCCCGTGTTGTTTGTTTTTTGTTTTCTGATTCATGAAATAAAGGTTTCCATCATCTCAATTCAACTGTATTCCAATTCTATCATCACCTCGTCACACCTTTTCAAATCAGAGCATCAGAAGGTCATTGAGAATCAGATCATCCATCGACAGGATCATTAGCCCTAAACCGAACCTGTACAGGGTATCGATTGATGCTGTGAGAACCTGCCCATCCCCTTTCCGCGTTCTACCATTGCCAGTCACCTCATTCCTATTCGCTGCCTTCTAACAGCTCTCTTCCCCTTCATTCCTTCATGCCCACCATGTCCAAACCTCTCCCGATTCTCTCCAATATGCCTTGGAATATCAAGAAGGACATTATTAAACAACAAGACTGCCCGCCGGCTCCGCCGGCATTCAGTCTTGGTTTTTGACTGGGAGCCGGCTACGCCGTCTCCCCGGGACGCCTCCGGCGTCCCGTGACCCCCCACTTTCTAGAAATGAGGGAATGTACGGACGGACGGACAAAGTCACAAACAAACAAACAGACCCCACGTGAATTTTATATAATAAGAATGATTGGATAACATGACAAGGTATGTCTCCCTCTCCCAAACTTCTCCAAACCCTTCTCTTTTTCAGAATGTGCCTCCGAAAGTGTTCCCGAGAACTTCGTGACATTATAGACACCTCTGGAGTTGTCTACCCAATAATTATCCTTGCGTTTACTGGCAGACTTACAGACTTACACATGGGTATCATTCATCCCGAAAATTTCCTTAAGACCACAAATCTGAGTGAGACGATTGTGTACTGTGAGCAATCGGAGAAAAGTTGCGAAGTGAATTACAATGAGTACGGAATGAAACAAGTAGTGACGGAACGGAATCACATCGAGAGAGCCGTTTCTGATTTGGCAACGTTTTTGAAGAGTCCGAAGAGTCACATTCACATATTGTGCATCGGTTACAATGGAAGCAAGCCAGCTGATGATAGTGCTAAAACACTGATGAATACGTGTTTGAAGAACACATTGAACAAGTTCCCACATCAACTAAACGTTCGGAATTTGGAATTCCGGTATACGGTTACTCAAGAGGAAGTCCTTCATGTCTTGCCATATCTGAAACCTGGAGAACTAAAGGTCATCAAGATCCAGAATAAGACGAGAGAAGTTGAGAAGTTGGTGGATACGGATCAGTGGAAAATGGCTGAAGAAGTGGAATTGAAAAACGAATCAAATGTTCGAATCCGAGATTTGTTGCATTTTCACAAGTTTTCGATCCACAGCTATTGGATTGTTCCAGAGGAAATGTCGATTTTGATTCAAGTGAGTTCTATTTAGATTCAGTTCAATATCACCATCTATGAATTTCAGCAATTCCTCACTCGAATCAACGATTCTCTTCACTTCTTCTTTGGATTACCTGAAGACTACGACCCGAAACCGATGAGAGATTGGCTGAACGACAACGAAACATTGACCACTGAACATAATAATACATGGAACATGAAGATTCCAGGGACAGAGATCCATTTGGAGATTTATCTGGAACAGGACAAGCTTCAAATGTATCGAGTTGAGTCTTCGAAATTTTGATAGCTCCTATCATTGTATCTATAACGTGTTCTCTGTTGCCTGTTTCAAGAAATAAGATCTTGAGCCATTGTTCTTCATGCTTTATGAATAAAAAAAACTCTTATCATTAAATCACTTGTTCTCGAATTGATTGTTTTCTGTTATCTAAAGTCAATAAAGTCTTCAACAAACCTAATTCAACTGTGTTCGAATGAGCACTGAACATAGGGCTCACCTGTTCAAAATACTGTTCTTCATTTTTGTCCTGGCGGGTACTGTTCGCTACAAGTGCGCTCTTTTGCGAATTGGAAGCTCGGAGTGTCATTCGGTTCTGTTTGAGCTTCATGTTCAGCTCTCCTCTCCATGGTATGCGTTCCTCAAATTCTGACACCTTTCTCTGCGTCTCTCAATTTCCCATTCTATTTTTATCTGAAATCATGGTGACCCCACAGGACTTGGCACGCTACCAAGTGTCAGCTTTTGAGGAAATTTGAAAATTTTGACTCGCCGTCGCAATAGAACGCAATCAAACGGAAAACCCTCTCAAAATCATCATCTTCCCTTTTGATCTATTGCGACCGCCTACTGTAAAATGTTTCGCCTCAGATTTGCTCTACCTCCCTTCAACTGCCACAACCCTTCTATTCTTTCATTCCTTCCAGTCCTTCTACTCTCCCACCATGTCTAGACCCCTTCCGATTCTGTCCAATATGCCCTGGAATGTCAAGCAGGACATTGTTAACCAACTGGAATTCATGACGAGGCAAGTTAACCTGCCTTATCACCATAAAGTTATTTCTTTTCCAGATTCTCGCTCCGAAAGTGTTCCAGAGAGTTTCGAGACATCATCGACAGGTCCCGAGTGGAATACCCAATAGTATGTATCGTGTTACTTAAAAACGGAATCCGACTGGCTTTCTATTGCAAATCACTCAGCAAACAGGATAATATGAACAATATGATTGAGTACATCAAAATGCCAAAGGACAAATGTAAAGTGAGGTATAAGAAGAGAGGAAGAAGGTGGCAGAAAGTGCTGAGAGGCGAGAATCCCATCCAACAGGCCATCTCCGATCTCGCAACATTCCTCAAGAGCCCACGCATTTCTATTGGGTCCTTTGTGATTGGCAATCAGATAAAAGGCAAAGTTGCACAGAAAAGACGCAAAGAGATGATGCTGACGTGCTTGAAGAACGAATTGGAAGAGCTCCCGCACCAGCTCAACGTCACACAGTTAAACTGTCACTTTCCCGCAACTCAAGACGATGTTCTTCAGTTTCTGCCGTATTTGAAGCCTCGAATTCTGACACATATTATGATTATAAATTCGAATAGGGAGATGGAAAAGTTAGTGGGGACGGAGCAATGGAAGCAGGCTGAGAAGCTGAAATTGACGAATGAATCCACAGTTCGCATCGAGAATTTGCTGCATTTGCGCTTTTTCCAATTGATAAACTATCGATTGGTTCCTGAGGAATTGGCGCTTTTGATTCAAGTGAGTCCCTCTATTATTGCCGTCCCGCGGCGATTCACCCGATGGGTCTCGCAACGAAATTGGTTTCTAGGGGTTCTGGACAAGATTTTGTCACTTTTCTGTTGGAAACGGGTAAATTGGCATCATTTCAATCGTTTGCAGCCAAATTCCAACAGTTTCCACCAACTTTCAGGGTATTTTGACGCTTTTCATCAAACACACCTAAATTTCTCGAATTATAGGTGAAAATTGATGGGATTTGGTTGGAAATGATCGAATTCACCCGTTTTCACGAAAAAACATGTCAAAACCTTGTTTAGAAGCCCTATTTCAGCCTGAAAACATTTTCATGGCGAGACCCACCAGGTGACTCGCGGTATAATCCATCAAAACACGCTCCATTGCACACAAAACGCCGGTGGCCGAACTGGGGAGTGGCGCCCGGTTTTCTAGGCCATTTTGAGAAATTGAGTAGTTTAGCCTGAAAACCGGGCTCAATTTGGCCACCGTTTTGAAGATTTGACGCTCCCATTGCAATGGAGCGCGTTTTGACCGCGATTTCCAGGAGCTCCTCACCCGACCCAACGAAAACCTTCATTACTGCATTGGACTTCCACAAAACTACGATCCGGAACCAGTCAGAACGTGGCTGAATGGGAACAAGACGCTGAGTACAATGCACTACGATCACTCTTGGCACACCAAGATTCCCGGAACAGATCAACACTTGAACATCCTCTTCCGACCTTTCGATCTTCAAGTCTATCGCTTTCCGTCTGCCAAACTTTTGAACTTCTCTTTGTAACTTTTATCAGTGTATCACTTATTCTTGATATGATTGTTTCTTTCTAATATTTCAATAAATCCCTTCATCCATAAGCACTAACCATACCAGCAGCTCAAAATGACTGGTTTTGCCGTCAAAAAACAGGAAAACACTGGAAAAAAAGGAAATTTTATGTTTTTAATCAAAAATTCACCTTTCGTCATCGTTTGGCCTCTAAAATCAGTGAAAACAATGAAGGACAAGCCAGAAACCATTGAATTCCGGCTATTGAATGCATTCTTGCATTTTTTGCGTTTTCCGACATCGATTTACTCGGAAAAAGTCTAAAAACACTGAAATTTGCACGTCTTACTGTAGTTTTCGCTGCGAGATACCTTGCGCGCCAATTCGAATTTTGAAATGCAACGATAATAGGGAAACCCCTTCTATTTCTCAATAACCTCTTCTATAACCCCTTCTTTGCCTTTGTATTCCTCGATTTTGGTTTTTACAATAGCCCTAAATCAAGCAAAGATTCATAAAAAACGGCTGGAAACGAGCCCCTTTCTAACCCTTTTTTATAGCAGCCCTTTGTTTATTGGAATATCGGAGCATCGTTTGGTTCTGTTTGAATCTGACCATTGACTAGTTTGAATCGATCGACACATCATCTGGTGATCCCCTTCCCTCTGTTCAGCTCTATTTCCCTTCATTCATTCCTTCTCGTCTCCACCATGTCTAGACCCCTTCCAATTCTGTCCAATATGCCTTGGAATGTCAAGCAGGACATTGTTAACAATCTGGATCACATGTCAAGGTACATTTACTTCTTCTTTTTCCAATTAAAACCTATTTATTTTCCAGACTGTCCGTTCGAAAGTGCTCCAAAGATTTGCGTGGGATCATCGACAAGTCCCGAGTAGACTACCCACAGTTGCTTTTCTTCATCGGCGATAACGTGGTCAAACTGTGTTTCGCTAACAGAAAAATCGATCAAAAGGAGAACCTGAAAAATGTGATAACTTACATTGGAGGAACAAAAGGAAGTTGTCGAGTGAGATACGCAAGAAGGGGAAAAGACTGGGAGAAGCGGGTCCCAGGAGAACACTTCATCCAGAGAGCCGTATCAGACGTTGCAACTTACCTGAAGAGCCCACGGAGCTCCATGAACTGCTTGACACTTATGAAGGCGTCGAGCAAGCCGATTGAGATGAACATAATGATGCTGTTTGCCTGTTTGAAGCGGACATTGGCAAAGATTCCCCATCAACTCAACATTTCCCGTATTCATTTTCATTTGCCTGTGAACCAAAAAGAGATTCTTCATGTTCTGCCTCTCCTGAAACCTGGTACTCTGAAGATCATCAACATCAAGAACAAGACGGGAGAAATGGAGAAGTTAGTGGAGACGGATCAATGGAAAATGGCTGAACAGGTGGCATTGGTGAACGAATCCAATGTTCGAATCCAAGATTTTCTCCATTTGCGCTACTTTGACACGAGCAATTATCGATTGGTTCCCGAGGAATTGGAGCTTTTGATTCAAGTGAGTTCCTCCCATTCCTCCCCCTCATCTAACATTTTCCTTTTCCAGACATTTCTCTCACAACCCCACAAGATTCTCCACTACCGCATCAGACTTCCCCAAAACTACGACCTGGCTCTGCTGAGAGAGTGGCTCAATGACAACGAAGCACTTGTTCAAGGATCTAATCCAATCGTATGGCACGCCAAGATTCCAGGAACCGAGTTCCACGCCTACATGTTCCTCAAGATCACTGAATTTCAAATTTACCGCGTTTTGTCGACCTCACTGGAGCAGCTCTGATTATTCTATCTCAATTGTAACATTCTGTCCAATTCAATTGCACTAAAGAATCTTTGATTTCTCAATTGTAACTTCATGATTGTCCCTCTTCTATGTATTCTGTCCAATCCAATTAATATTGTTCAAATTTCAAATTGTTTTCCAGCCAATAAATCAAATTTATTATAAATATCATCGTTGCATCACAAAACTGCCGCTCTCAACCAAAATTTTAAATTGGCGCCCACGATATTTCGCAACGAAAACTACAGAAAGACTACATTTTTCAGTGTTTTTCGCCTGTTTTTGAGTAAATTGATGTCAGAAAAAGGAAATCTTCCCCAGAATTCAATTCGTATTAACTACTGAACTCGACAATGTTCCAACTGTGCCCTTCCTCTTCGAAGCTCCAACCAACCACTTTCTGAATTCTAAATTGCAAATGAACACGATCATTCTGAAGCTTGTTATAAAGGATAACATTATCAGTACCCTTACGGATTGAAAACATGAAGCATATTCACTGAAAAAGAGGTCGTCCAGAAGATTTTCCAATTCTCGGCCATTCCCGGCATCAAACGCCTTCCATTCCCGTACCACACATCATAGACCAAGAAAACGAAGCCTTGGACAAGAACTTGGCGGGCAAAGTTGAGTTCACGACGTCGGGAGTCCGCGCTAAGGAACACACGCTTCTAGAAATGGGTTCTTCTCCAGAATCTTCTGAATACGTACCCTGAGCAAGATAAGTAGAGAAAGTGTGCCAAAATCCGTTAAAAATGTAGCCAGGGTTAGTAAATTTTGGGCATAGACTCTATAGATTAGAAAATGAGGTCCACAAGACTGAAAAAGTGGAAATAAAAGCACTGATAAGACTGATAAACCTCATTTGGCAACTCATCAAAGTACCATCCATAGTGATACATCACAAATGCACAGTCACGAATGATAAGCAGATAAAGACTGCAGGTCAGTGGAAACAGCCAGTTAGCAACCAGAATCCACTTCAAAAACTTCTTCCCAAACACTATTTTATAGGCCATTGGAATTCCAATTGCACATAATCTATTCAGAGAGATGAGTAGGAAACTGATAAGGATGATATGCAGCATGATTACAGTAATCCCGCCGACAAGGTAGCTGTATTCGATAACTGTTTTGATTCTTCTGGAACTTTGTTATCAGTTGATAAAGCACTCAAGAACTGACAAAGTGAATCCGAAAAAGAAGACATAAAAACAGGAAATACAAGCGATCATTTCGGCGAGATTCTGGTTGATTGTAAGAGTTCCAAAGGGAGATTTCATTGAGGGAATACTCAAACATCCCAGTATTGCTGATCCCATGAGAACAGTTCCTAGCAGGCAGATCTGAAGATTTGGAAATTTTTGGGAGAAAAAATGGGTTGTCATTACCGAGGAAACAATAGAACCAGCGAGGAAGTCTTCAGATTGGGAGTTGGATTCAGATGAATTCGACAATGAGAAAAGTTGAGAATGCTTGAAGAATTCTGGACAAATCGTGAGAGAATCTGGAGATAATTTGTGGGATACTGGAACTTGTGCAACTTGCAGGCTTACTTATTATTTCTGTTCCCCAGCGAGTCATTTGATGGGTCTCGCCACGAAAATTGTTCCTGCGGCTTCTGGACAAGGTTTTAACACTTTTCCTGTTAAAATTGGGTGAAAATACATGAATTCAATAATTTCCAGTCAAATTTCAGCAGTTTCCACCGATTTTTAGTGAAAATGAGGTGTTTTTGGAAAAAGGCGGCAAAATACCCAAAAATGCATGTTTTTGTACTGAAAATCGGTGGAAACTGCTGGAATTTGGCTGGAAATGATTCAAGACATGCATTTGTACCCATTTTCAACATAAAAAGTAAAAAAACCTTGTTCAGAAGCCGTATTACAGCCAGAAATAATTTTCGTGGCGAGACCCACCAGGTGACTCGCCACGGGTCATCTGATGGGTCTCGCCAGAAACCGAATTTTAGGCAAAACCATTTTCGTGGCGAGACCCCACAGATGACATCTCCACTTCACCAGCATTTCTTTTTCACTAGATCACCAGCCTGTCACTCCGATGACTTCACAGCTGCCTGTCACCTAACCTGTTTATTCCAGTCTCTGTTCAGTTCTTCTACACAACCCGTCTCGTTCTCTTCGGTCCATCTGAATCTTCTACACTACAAGATTCATCAGCCAAAGGCTCACCTGTTCAGAGTATTGCTTGGTGCCGTGCGCACCTGTCCAGTGACTGTCGGCCTTATCGTTCTGTCATCGCGATCTCTTCGATCTCCCTAATCCTTCCACTCTATTCAGTCCTTCTCGTCTCCACCATGTCGAAACCTCTCCCAACTCTCTCCAATATGCCTTGGAACATCAAACAAGACATTATCAACCGAATGGATTGGCTGACAAGGTATATTGTTTACTTCCCTCAAACTTTCCCCAACGCTTCTCTTTTTCAGAATCTCCCTCCGAAAGTGTTCTAGAGAGTTCCGTGACATCATTGATACCTCTCTCGTGACTTACCCGATGCATTGTATTGAACTAGGTGAATCATATGTAGTCACGAGCATGATGATCAATAAGCAAGAATTCCGTATAGTTCACTATTTTGATGTGTCTGAGGACAGTTGTAAGTTGGTCTATAAGAAAAACGGAGTGTATTGGGTGAAGGTTGTGACAGGACAACACTTTATCCAGAGAGCTGTATCCGATTTCGCATCGCTTGTAAAGAGTCCGAAGAGTTGCGTTGAATACTTTCATCTCAAACAACTCTCGGACGAATCGCTTTGGAGGGATAGAGCAATTCTACTGGCATGCCTAAAGAGCACATTGGAGAAGCTCACTCACCAAATCAGCGTTATCTTTTTGAACTGTGACTTCCCGGCAACACAAGAAGACGTGCTTCACGTTTTGCCTCTTTTAAATCCTGGGACTTTGCAAATAATCGACATTGTTAATAGAAGAAGAGAGGTGGAACAATTAGTGGGCACAGATCAGTGGAAGATGCTTAGAATATTAATGTTGAAGAACGAATCGAGTGTCCGCATCCAAGATTTGCTGCATTTGAATTTGTTTGTTATCAAAAACCACCAGTTGGTTCCCGAGGAGATGCCTCTTCTGATTCAGGTGAGTGTTGTCTCTACGGCTTCTGGAAAAAGGTTTTGACACTTTCTATGATGAAAACGCGTAAAATAACAAGAACTCAATCACTTCTCATCAATTTCTGACAACAGGTCGATGGGGCGTGCGGGTCTCGCCACGATTTTGGTTGGCGCAGCGGCTGCCCCGAAACCCTCAACTTGTGTGTCTCCGTGTGGGAGTACAAATGGACCGAATTGGCTGGATTTTAGCTTTCCCATTGGATAATTCACTCCTCTACAAAGTATTTTCGTCAGAACACAACATTGTTCGGATGGTTTTCGCGAAATATTTAGCTTGAAAACAAAAACGCAGCTTCGGCTGCCGCTTTGGTGAAATTAGAAAGACTTCTTTTCAGTTTTTGAGCTATTTCGCGAGAAACACCTGAACAATGTTATGTTATGACGAAAATGCTTTGTAGAGGAGTGAATTATCTAATGGAAAACCTAAAATCCAGCCAAATCCGTCCATTAGTACTCCCACACGAAGACACACAAGTTGAAGGTTTTGGCGCAGCCGCCGCGCCAGTCGAAAACACCGTGATCTGGCAAAACTTCATGAGGCTCATCGGTGTCGTACAGAAAATCCAATGTTCTCATCGTGTTGCCCGGGTCATTTTACCTACTTGGCTACAAAATCTAACTAAATCCGTTCAAACAAAGCCCATCCCAGCATCCAAAACATTTTCGTGGCGAGACCCGGGCGCCGGTTCCACCATTGTCCCCCTTCCGAGGTGCCACTTCGTTTGAATTCAATAGTATTGAAAAAACCTTGTCCAGAAGTCGTATTTCAGCCGGAAACATTTTCGTGGAGAGACCCATCAGTTGATATAAATGATATCATTTTCCAGGCGTTCTTGTCACGACACGAAAATCACCCACACTATCGGATTGGACTTCCGAATGACTACAATCTGGGACCCATCGTGGAATGGCTTGACACAAACGAAACATTGGACGCTAGGGCTTATTTGAACTCATGGCACATGCGGATTCTCGGATCAGAGTTCAGCTTGTACATTTGTATCAGAAACGGTGAACTCAAATTGTTTCTCATTAAGCTTCTATTATAACTATTACCTCCTGATTCTTTTGTTGTGTCTTATCAATTGAAACCAGCTGTTATCAGTATGTCCTTGTTCCAATTTTTCCTTTTTATCCCCAATTCCAACAAACCCTTTATGTCATTACTATGAACCATTAGCACCTTTTCAGAGTATCGGTTCGGTTCTGTTTGAATCGTTGTTCCATTCAGTCTTCCTTCACAGCTTTTTCTTTGATACATGAGAATGGTTGACTGCAATTGATCATTGCCTAACAATTGAAGCTCTTTTGAAGCCTTCTTTGATCCCCAAGCTGTCATTTCTCATTGCTCTTCACATCTTCTCACTTGGAAGAAGCTCTTATCAGTGTATCACTTGTTCTCGCGTTGATTGTTTTCTGTTCTCTGATCCAAAGGTTTCATCATCTCAATTCAACACTTTTCCAATTAGATCATCAATTTGTCATAGCGGCAAGTTAATTAGCCAAAGGCTCACCTGTTCAGGGTATTGCTTGATGCTGTGTGCACCTGTCTAGTGACTGTCGGCCTTATCGTTCTGCCAATCTCTTCAGTCTCCTTACACTTACCACTCAATTCAGTCATTCTACTCCCCCACCATGCCCAAACCTCTTCCAATTCTCTCCAACATGCCTTGGAATGTGAAACAGGACATTATTAACGAATTGGATCATATCACAAAGTACACTTGTTCCTCTTTTTTCACTTTCAACCCTTCTTTTCCAGATTCCCCCTTCGAAAGTGTTCCAAAGAGCTTCGCGACATCATTGACAGTTCCCGAGTGTCTTATCGAATGGTAAAGTTTGTCCTAGAAGAATCGAAGCTTTCTCTGATCCTCACACCGAAAACCTCAAACTCTGACTCTGATCCTGATCCTGAGACTGACACTGCCACTGTAACCATTGAGTACCTCAATGATCCTAACAACTCTTGTATTGTCAAGTACAACAACCGGGAGCATGTCATAAATGGAAAGAGTTACATAGTGGGAGCAGTCGCCGATTTTGCAACAATTGTGAAGAATCCAAAGTGTTTTCTGGAGAGTTTCGAGCTAAAATTCGAAGTTGAAAGGGACAGAACCGAGCTCTTTGGAGCCTTGAGGTCAACTTTGGAAAGCTTTCGCCATCAGCTTAACGTTGAGGAACTTTGTGTCTACCCAAATGTAAATCAGGAAGATGTTCTTCAAGTGCTCCCCTACTTGAAACCAGGAGTTCTCGATTCGTTTGACATTCACAATGCGACAACGGATTTTGAGAGAGTTTTCGAGACGGAGCAGTGGAAATCGGCAAGAGGGGGAAGATTGCAATGCGATTCGAATGTTCAACTGGCACATTTCACCCACTTTTCTGTTTTTATTGTCAACTACTCACTGGTGGCTGAGGAGATTCCGATTCTGATGGAGGTATACAACCTTGTGCTTATTACCGGCTTGATGGGTCTCGCCACGAAAACAGTTTCTGACTGAAATTCGACTTCTAGGCCAGGTTTTGACACTTTTTTCGGTAAATACGGGTGAATTAAATCATTCCCAACAAAATTCCAGCAATTTCCACCAATTTTCAGTACAAAAGCATGCAAATTTTGTGTTTTGACATTTTCTCGGAGTATCGGCAAAAGCTGCTGAAATTTGGTTGGAATTGATTGAATTTACGTCATCTTACCCGTTTTCATTAGAAAAAGTGACGAAATATTGTCCAGAAGCCGTATTTCAGCCGGAAACCATTTTCGTGGCGAGACCCATCAGGTAATATTTTCAATAACTTCACTTTTCAGGCCTTAATAAAAAGAAAAAAACACGAAAAAAAAACGTAGGTTACTATTGTTTCTACCCGGAAACCCACGACGTCGAGCCAATTAAAAGACACTTGGAGCAGTACGAAGAGTCGACTCTGTATGTGCCTAACTATCATAATGGACGGACGTTGAAGATACCCGACACGGAATTCCAATTGGAGCTTGTTCTCATGAAAGATGTTTTTATGATTTACAAAATTGAATCGTCCAAAGTGTCCAATGCCTGATCTGCACTTGTTGTTCAAATAAACTGTTCATTTTATTCAAAGTTTATTGTTTGTTGAGTCAGAACCGTAGAGTAAACAACCGGTACAATAAGAGAAATTGGAATTGTGTGAAGTTATCAGGCGAAGATGCGAAGGAATCGGGCCATCATTGTCTTGGCTGGGTAGGCTGCTGGGGCTGGTGGAGCAGCGGCGGCGTAGGATCCGGTGTCTGCGGGAGTGGCTGGAGCTGCATCTGGAGCCGGGGCTGGGACTGGCTCCGGAGCAGGTTCTGGAGCCGGTGCGGGCTCAACTGGAGCAGCTCCTCCCTCGGCATAAGCTCTGGCGACACGTCTCTTCTTGGCTGGGTAGGAAGCTGGTGCTGGAGCAGATGGGTAGCTTCCGGCGTCGGCGGCTGGTGCGGCTTCTGGTGCGGCTTCTGGGGCAGGTTCTGGCTCTGGCTCAGGAGCAGGGGCAGCCTCCGGCGCCGGTGCTGGCTCAACTGGTGCAGCTCCTCCTTCAGCGTAAGCTCTAGCGACTCTTCTCTTCTTGGCAGGGTAGGAAGCAGCTGGTGGTGCGGCGGCGGCGTAGGATCCAGCATCTGCGGCTGGGGCGGCTTCTGGAGCTGGTTCTGGAGCTGGCTCAGGGGCTGGAGCTGGTTCAGGAGCAGGGGCGGCTTCCGGCGCTGGCGCTGGCTCAGCTGGAGCAGCACCTCCTTCGGCATAGGCTCTGGCGACTCTTCTCTTCTTGGCAGGGTAGGAAGCTGGTGCTGGAGCTGATGGGTAGCTTCCGGCATCGGCGGCTGGAACGGATTCTGGAGCCGGGGCTGGCTCAGGGGCTGGAGCAGCTTCTGGTGCCGGTGCAGGCTCCGCTGGAGCTGCTTCACCTCCTCCTCCACTAGCATATTGACAGTGAACCGAGAAGGCCAGAAGGGAAAGAGCGAAGATCGAGAGAAGCTTCATGATGTTCTAAAGTTTCCAATTTTTCAGCGGAATTGATTCTAGAACTCACCAGATCGTTAGAGGAATAGATGGAAGTTGATGCTTTCCGTCGAAAGCTTCTTCCTTTTTATAGTAGCCCCCAAGACACGAAATGACCCCTCGGAAACTGGTTCCGGGTGCAAAAACAACATAAATTTCAGGCTGTAAAGGTGGGGAGAAGCATAACACAAAGTAGAGAAAAGGCAAGTGTCAAGTGTAGAGAAACAGTGATCCAATGGGTCTAGGGCCCTGTGATAAGCTGATAAGAAAGCCACTGAACTAGATAGCTCCTGGAGTCTTGATAAGCCTTATCAGCCACGTGTCACTTTGGAATTCCTGCTTCTCGTGTTACATTTTCACACTTTCGATGTTATCACAACATCAAAAACAACAGCGACCATCCCAAAAAAACAAGTTTCCGCGTGTTTTTCGAAGGGCGATTCTGAATTCCCGATGCTAGAAAAATAATTTTATTTGGTATGCAGGAAAGTGTATTATATAGGTCAATCATTCAATATATATCGACCCGATTAGTTCTGCAACAATTTGCAAATCTTCTTGGTCTTTGGCGCGGCGATTCTCTCTCGACACTTGAACAAGAATCGGATTCCTTGACATCTAAACTCCTTATCATTATCACTTGATTTCTCCCCACAAAATCCTTACCTTCCATAGATAAACGGGTTGATAACACTGTTAAGAACCACCAAAGAGTTCAAAATGTAATTCGAGTCCAAGTTGGCTTTATACGAATCAAAATGGAGGACCATCCACCAGGAAAGGAGGTTATACGGTAGCCAAGTGACAGCATAGGTGAGGATGAGGAGAAGTGTGATTCGGAGACTTCGGACTTTAGCACGACGGAACTTCTCTTGTCCGCGGACTGTTCGGGTGGTTAGGGTCACGAAGGACTCTTGCTCTTTCTTGTGAGCAGTGGCTTTTCCGCCGGTTTTCGAGGAGCTCATTTCTGAGAGATAGGCGGCTGAGGAGCACTCGGTGTCGGTGTTCAAGGTTTTGTAGATGTCCTGAAAGCTTGTATTTGGTTCAAGAACGGGATAAAACGGAGCATTTTGAGCAAAGTTATGCTCTTTTGGAGTAATGGGTACTCTGTCTGCCATTTGACGTCACAGTGTTTGCCCAGATTTCTAGCTACAGTAACCCAAACTGTAAGAGACTACTGTAGCTTCAATTGAGTTCAAGAACGGGCTCAAAATATTCATTTTGAGCAAACTTATGCTCATTAGAAGTTGAAGCGCACTGTACGCAACTTTGCGTCACAGTGTTTGCCCAGATTTCCAGCTACAGTAACCCAAAAGACTACTGTAGCTCCAAATTGTTTCAAGAACGGGCTCAAAATATTCATTTTGAGCAAAGTTATGCTCTTTTGAAGTTAAGGGATTTTTGTCCGCAATTTCGCGTCACAGTGTTTGCACAAATTGTCAGCTACAGTAACCCAAAAGACTACTGTAGCTTCAATTTAGTCCAAGAACGAGCTCAAACGGAGCATTTTGAGCAAACTTATGCTCATTGGAGCTTACTGTACGCAACTTTGCGTCTCGGTGTTTACCGTACTCACCTTCAAAATCAGCACATAACACGCGACCAGAATCATGAGCGGCACATAGAAAATGATAATGGCGTTCTGAATCGAGTACAACTTCATATTCCTCAACTCGGTCTCGCTCAACGTGTTGCCAGTGTTGATGATCTCTGTCCAGACAGTCACGCATTGGGTGATATGCGAGAATTTGACTTCGTTCCAGACGAACATTTGGGGGAGCATGGTGATGACGGCGAGACTCCAGGCGAGGATGAGCATTCGGGGGACACGGGAATGGCCGACGGCGTTGACCCAGAGAGGGTAGCGGAGGGCTGAGAGACGGTACAGGGCGATGCAGACCATTATGTTGGAGCTGGAAATAAAGATTGGTTCAAGAACGGGCTCGAATGGAGCATTTTGAGCAAAGTTGTGCTCTTTTGAAGTTAAGGGATATTTGTCCGCAATTTCGCGTCTCGGTGTTTGCACAAATTGCTAGTTACAGTAACTCAAATTGTAAAAGACTACTGTAGCTTCAACTTAGTTCAAGAACGGGTTCGAAATAACCATTTTGAGCAAAGTTATGTTCTTCGGAAGTTTGGGACGCAATTACGCGTCACAGTCTTCGCACAGATTGTCAGCTACAGTAACCCAAAATGTGAAAAACTACTTTAGCTTCAATTTAGTTCAAGAACGGGCTCAAATTGACCATTTTGAGCAAAGTCATGCTCTTTTGAAGTTAAGGTCCGCAATTTCGCGTCATGGTAGTTCATAGATTGCTAGCTACCGTAACCTGAATTGTAAATGGCTAGTGTAGCTTCAAATTGGTTCAAGAACGGGCTCAAATGGAGCATTTTGAGCAAAGTTATGATCTTTTCAAGTTATGGGATCATTGTCCGCAATTTCGCGTCTTGGTGTTTGCACAGATTGTCAACTACAGTAACCCAAACGTAATAGACTACTGTAGCTTCAAATTGGTTCAAGAACGGGCTCAAAATACCCATTTTGAGCAAAGTTATGTTCTCTGTGCTCTTTTGAAGTTTTGTCCGCAATTTCGCGTCTCGGTGTTTGCACAGCTACCGTACCCCCTTTGGCTTCACTCTACTCGTAAAGTTACCTGATCGCAAAGACGAAGGCGTCAACGAAACGCATGAATTTGCATAGATATTCGCCTCCACGCCATTCCAAAGTCACCAGCCAACCGATTAGACCGGGCACGTAGAGACCAAGAACCTGAATAAAACGGAGGAGATAATCCAAAACAAATCAACCCGACACTCACGAGAATATCAGAAATGTTCAGGTTGATATGCAACAGGAGAAGGAATGATTTGGCGTGTCGGTAGCGTTTGAGCATATAGATCAGAGTGGAGATGTTGACGGGAAGGCCGATGAGGGCGAAGAGTCCGTAGAGCAGCATTTGGGCGTAGTCGGATGGTTCATGGCCAAGGGATTCTTCGATGATCGGGAGATCTTCGAGGGGTGGGGTCGTGTTGAGAAGGAGGGTCATCTGGAAAGTTCGCTCTATTGAGAAAAGGGCAGAAGTTTAAGGAAAGGGAAGATTGAAGGTAAGGAAGGAAGTGTGCTCTATTGAGAATGATGTATAAGAGAGGAAATCTGGAAAGTTCGCTCTAATGAGAAAGGGGCAGAATTTTTGAAAATGAGAAGATTGGAAGCGGGATGAAAGTGCGCTCCATTGAGAATGATGTAACTGTGAGGAGAACGGGGGGGGGGAGCGCGCTCTACCGAACTGAAACTTTGGGGGAAGCATGTGCGCTCCTTCGGACTCGTAAACCAATAGTTCAACCGAGCGCGTTTGGATTGGCAGTGGAAATACGCTCTTCCGAACTATATAGTAATCCAGTCCTATAGAGCGCATTTGGTTTGATAGTGGAAAAAGTGCTCTACCGAACTATATAGCAACCAGTCCCATGGAGCGCATTTGCTTCGGCAGTGGAAATGCGCTCTATCGGACTATCTAGAAACAAGTCCAATGGAGCGCATTTGCTTTTCTGATGCTTGAATGCTTTATCAGTGTTATCAGACAGAGATACGAAAAAGCAAGATTTGGAAAACAGGAACATGTTACTGATTGTGAAATGACATGTTTGAAAACCGGGAAGTGACGATTTGAGCAGTGGAACAAGAAAGATTGAAAACAAGGAAGACCAAGGAGTTCGGTAGAGCGCATTTACTAAAACCAGAAACCAGACTACAAGAAAAAAAGAGGAAAGGTCAAAACTGAAAAGAGCCTGAAAATGATGACATTGAACTCGAGCTCCTCCTCCTCTCTTTTTTTTGAATATCTATCTATTTTGAATAGAGAATGAGTGTCTTCTCTTTGAATTGAGAGTCCGTCGAGCGTGGAGCTGCTTCCTACTGCCCACCCCCTTCCAGTCCAAGAGGGGGGGGGGAGAAGGGGGTGAATCAGAATCTGGGCAAAACGATTCTGAGCTCAAAAAGTGTAAAGTTTGCTCCAAAATGGCTTGTTTTCCAGGTCAAAATACGCTTTTGGAACACAAAAAGGGCTTCAATAATAGAGAGGATCCAGCCTTTTTGTAACCCGGAAAACACACATTTTCCCCTGATCTTTTGATCTTTTTCTGTGCTTTGAACTAGGGATCAGAGAGCGTTTTGATGAATTTCACAAAGATGAGCTATTATGTCCTATTCCTTATCACTGATAGTACACTGGGGATTAATTTGGATTGGCTATAGATTATAAGCTCGCTTGAAAGACGAAAAACTAAAAAGAGACGAAATGAACTTGAAGATTATGTTTACTCAGGAGAGGGCTCAGACGAGGTCTTGAAACTGGAAAACAAGAGGATTTAGAGCGCCAGGAAACATTTTCAGAAAGGAGGGAGACACGGATTGTTAGCTGGAATAAGAACTTTGAGGATTGGGAGGTGAAGTAGGTCAATGGGAGCTTAAGGATTCAGGAGCTAGAAGGATTCAGAAGGCTTATGGGATTCAGAAAGTACTTGAATTCAGAATCCGTTTGCCTTCTGGAGCTTTTGGCTTCAGAAGCGACTCTTTTGAAGTTGTCTATGCAGACACCGAGACGCGAAATTGCGGACAAAGGTTCCATCGTAACTTCGCTAAAGATGCTCCATTTGAGCCCGTTCTTGGACTAATTTGAAGCTACAGTAGTCTTTTACAATTTGGGTTACTGTAGCTAACAATCTGTGTAAACACCGAGACGCGAAATTGCACACAAAGAACCCATAACTTCAAAAAAGCATAACTTTGCTCAAAATGAGTATTTTGAGCCCTTTCTTGAACTAATTTGAAGCTACATTAGTCTTTTACATTTTGGGTTACTGTAGCTAGCAAGCAAAACCATGACGCGAAATTGCAGACATTTGCTCAAAATGCTCCATTTGAGCCCGATTCTCCAACTCTTTTGAAGTTTTAGACCCCTTTCTGGCACTTTCTAAAAATAGCCCCCAATATTTATTTACCCTTTCCTGAAAAAAGGAAAAACTACGAGTCTTCTAGACAGAAACACCGAAGCCAGATGTTCCTCAACGAATGCCTTATATATTAAAACTTGAACATGTCTGGAGAAATCCTCAGTTTGTTTTCCCGCCTTTCATCACACAAAAACACACATATTGTTGACTCGAGATGTTCATTAGGCCGGGAAAAAGGGGAAAAGTTCAAGAACGACAAATTGGAAAATTCGCTCAATTATGAGTCCTTGAAAGTAGGTCAGGTCGGCTTCAAAGGGGGCGGAGCTTGTTATTTACGATCGCGTGGCCATTATAGGTTTATGAATGTATTGTTTGATTTATTGGCTTCCCGCTATACACATTTTGAGCCCACGCATGAGAAAATGAGCTCTCGAGGTCAAAGTAACAAAAAACTGAAATTTTCGCTGAAATTTTCAGCTAAAAAACATCATATTTCTAGCACAAAGTCAAAATTTCAAGTTTCGACTAGACAGAAAATTTGGTATTTAGTTTAGGCTTAATTTTTAGGTAAGAGTCACTAATAATAAGGATTTGTGACATTTGAGACAAAAAATATAAATAGAAATTGGGAAAAGGAGATAAATAGGGAACGGAAAGCTGGCTAACCAGACTAATTACCCGAGGGAAAGGAATACGAGATTTAGGGTGATTTTTTGAGTTTGTTACTTTTTTCTAGGGTTGATTCACATGGAAAATATGTTTTTTGGGGAAAATTTGAAAAAAAATTTTTTTGAAAATTTTGAAAAAATTTTTTTTTTTGGAATTTTTCAAATTTCAAATTATATAATTATTTTGTTGAAAATGATCCATATAATCAGGGTTATACTCAATTTTCTCAAAAATTCACAAAAAATCCGCTCAAAACCTCTGAAAAACCAAAATCTTTGCCCTAGTTACAGTAACCCTGAAATTTAAAGGCGCATGCCGGAATTCCCAAAAAGTTTATGGTAGCTCACGATTTTTTGAATTTCGCACTTTTACATACCAATTTTGATGTAATTCTGGATAATCAGACATTATGAAACATGTGAGAGTATCACTTGAACTCGCCAAATTACAAATTCCGCGCAACATGAAACCAGTATTTGAAAAAAGGTGAAAGAGCAGCGGATTCTGACGTAAATGGCGGAATGGAGCACATATACACACGAAGATGTCAAACGAAAAATCGCATAATTAATTTGCAGGTCCTTGCGAGATTCTGGAGCAGCACAAGAGAGCTTCTAATTTTAGAGGTGAATTTATAATTGCGTGCGCGCGCGAGGCTCTCTAATTAGGCAAATGACGTGGATTGGAAAGAAGAATGAAAATAAATGGAAGAAGAGCGGAATGAGCTGGTTGGACCGTGGATTCTGGAGCAACAAATGAAGAAGAAGAATCGGTGAGAGAGAAAGGATCAAAGAGTAATGGGGCATTTCCGAGGAATTAGTGAGAGGGGAGGGAGACAGGGAGTTCTTCTGGGCGAGTTTTCCATTCCGATGGCACTGCGGTGGAATCGAACCCGACCCTGTTCATTCGCGGCGCCAGCGCTTTACCGGCTGCGCCAACCCCGTAAGCTGGAAAGCGGCGCGCGAGGGCAGTGACGTGTCGCCTCTTTTCAGCTTTTTTCAGAAAGTTTCACACCAAACTTTTTCGAGATGAGGTTTGCGAAGTGATGTTTGGCAAGATTAATCCAGTTCAAACCTTTTCTTGAAAATGCTAATCCTTTTCTTATCAACTTGTCACTGCTACCTGTGATTTGTGATTGATCAAAAACTAAGACTAAATTTAAATGTAAAATAAAACTAATCAATTCCAAACGTTAGGTATCATGTGAGCAAAAATAATTACATGACCTCTGGAGTCTCGAGACCAAAAACACTTATGGCTAGACGTTTTGTGGTGTCCAGTTACAATTATATTTCATTTTTCAAGAAGTGCGTTTCTGGGTCAGAATGTTGCTGCATCGAATGGGAAAAAGGAGAAAAAAGGAAAAATTTGTAATTCAAATTTTTGTTTCTGACTCAAAGATTCTGAGAATTCCCAGCAGAATCAACTCAACATTTGATTTTTAGGATTCCGAAGAGCTCTTTTTTATGTTCCGGGTTGAAAAAAGGTCAAAATAGGCAAAAACGGATAGAAAAAGTTTCGACAAGGAGGAAGTTGGACACGAAAAGCAAAGGGAAACAAGTGAACCTTGACACATTCGGACACATGTGTTTTTCGGCTCAGAGATTAGAATTTAGCGCTAAAATTGGATGGATTACTTATCCACTTATTTGATCAGGTCAGAGGACGTAGAGGGAATCAGAAATTAGAAAGAAAACGCAATTTTTCTTATTTTTGTGGAAAATCCTGCGATTTCTGAAGAAATTGATAATTTCAGACCTGCAAAGTTTCCGTTTTAAGGCATGCGCCTTTAAAGTCCGCAGGTTACTGTAGGTGGCGCAACTTTCTTGTTTTTCGCGAATTTGAAGCGAAATTTCAGATTTTCCGAGAGAACAAACAACTTTTCCTTGTTTTTCATGAAATTTGCAATAAAATAGTATACAATACTGCAAAAAAATCTGTCAGATTAGCTTCAAACCAAAAAGTTTGGTCATTTTTTATTTAATTTTCAAATTTTTTTGAAACTGTCGAAATTTAAGAGAATAAAGAAAATAAAGGAATCAATGAAACAAAAGATAATGAAAAAAGAATATAAACTCAATTAACTCTGCAAAATTCCAATTGAGACCTCAAGGATTACTTGCCAGGGGTGCGTCAATCAGCTGATGAGGAGAAGAAAGAAAAAAGAGAAAAGGCGGATGACTAAGAAGAAGGAGGTCAAAAAGAACAGTGTTCTCGGTTCTCTTGGGCTCCGCGAGCACCTCCTCTTCAGTCGGTAACGTCATTTTCGAGAGGGAAAAATCGAATTTCATTCCGACCGACCAAACGTACTAAAAGATCTCGGGAACTATGTTTTTCTGAAGATTTCAGGGGTTCCCGATTCGGGGAAAATTGAATTAGTCAAGAACTGATTAACTATTCTCTATTTCGGGAGAACGAAAGTACAAATGTTTTTGTGCTCAATGAGCATAAAGATCTTGGGATTCGTTTTTTGGAAAAACTGAAAAAAACATGAATGTTTCAGCTGAAAAGTTAAAATATTCTGAGATTTTAAATATCTTTCCGCAAAGATTTGTTGATGCTACAGAACAGAAATAGAGAATTCTGCATATTTTTTACCTTTTTCAGGAGAAGAAATGGGGGAAAAAGGAGGAAAAGTGAGTAAGTACCTACTCGATTACTTCCTTTTCCGGGTTGGGAAAAAAGGAAAAAATATGGTTGGAGGGGATTTTTTTTTTGAAAATTAGAGGAATTCAGCAGGTTTTCATCTTTTGATCTAGTGATAATATGATAAAATGATTTTTAGAGTTTGAGTCACTTGGATTTTTAAAGTTTCCACGCCTCCCGCGAAAATGTCTTATCAGCTTATCGGCTGAGCTGATTTGTAAGGTTTTGAAGGGCTAAAACAAGAAGATGTTACAAAAGTTGAACTTTTTGCTTTTTCTCGTACCAAAAATCACGTCTTTCCAGAAGTTTGTTACAGAAATCGGAAAGCGCGTCAACAAAATCGCAAAGTGCGCCAGCAAGTTGCTGGCGCAGTTTTTTATGCTTTCGCGCGAAATTTGTTTTTTTAGGTGTTTGTCATTTTTTCTCACTTTTTCAGATGTTTCGCGGAAATTCAAATAAATTCGCATTAAGACCAAAATTTCCCAGAAACTCACCGGTGACAACTTGACAACATCGGAGAGAATGCTGAAAGAGAAAATAATTCGACTTTTATTGTTTTTATGCGGCTCTTCAAAGCTCGGGTGAGTTTTCTTGCTTAATTTTGCAATTTTGCTCAAATTAGAGCTTTTAAAAACAGAAAAACAAGATTTTTGGGAAAAAAAATGAAACATTTTCAAAATTCGGGAAAAATGGGACAAGGAACTTCCGCTTTCCTTTCAAAAAAAGCAAAACGTCAGAGAAAAGAACAAAAAGGATCAAGAAAATGTCAAAAAAGCTGAAGATTAGCGCTGCAATGGATCTCTGAATTGCCGAATTGACCTCTGTGAGAAACTGATTGTTTATCGAAAATAGAAAGTGCCTGAGAGTCGAATGAGAAGATGTATTCAAAACAAAATGACGGCAGAATTTCGTATGTTTTCCAAAAAGGGAAACAATGAGTTTAGGTGGTCCGAAGGAGGAGACGTTTATTGCATTTTCCACCGATTTCCTCCCGTGTTTTTTGGTTGACTAGTACAGCTGACAAGACACGGAATTGGTAGTTTCTGAGGAAATTTAGTTGTCAAATGTACAAAAAGTTCAAAATGTATGTCTAGACAAGAAATTTTCCTAAAATTTGGCCTTTTCAAAGAGATCCCAAAATCCCATAAAAATAGTATAGTCATTATTATTCTAATGGGATGGGTCTTGCAGCGAAAATGTAATACATGCGAAAAAAAAATTGAAAATCAGCTAAATACCTTAACCATAATCCTTGCCACGTCACAAGTGAGTAATCGGTTAGAGGAGTTCCTTCTAAATAAGCTTAAAGAAAAAACAAGTGGTAATAGGCGGATGTGATCCTTTTAGGCTGCTCTTGAGGAAATCTGAACGATCTGTTTTTGAGTTTAGCTCTATTTTGAGCGGTTTTTTGTGTAAAACCGAGTGAAAGAGTAATGAAAAGATGATGATGAAGGGGTGGGTGGTTAACTTTGGTCTTTTCTCAATTTAGACATCAAACATTGCACAAATTGGGGAAAATAGGGAAAAATTAGAGAACGATTGGTTTTTTAGGGATGACGTGGATGTTTTGAAAGTGTTTCTAGACAAAAGTGGCCTGAACGGAAATTGAGAAATTGTGAGCATGGGAAAGGTGTCTAGACATGAGAGGTTTTGTCATTTTCAGGGAGGAATGATTCAGATTTGTCTGAAAAACTTAGGATTTTTTTGGGAAAATTTTGGTTTCGATGGTTTATTTTCAAGATTTTTCTAGAGAAAATTGTGGGAAATTTGAAAAATTGAGTTTTTGATTGTGAGAAAATGAATATTTTGAGGCAGGTTTTTTTTTCAATAATAGTGGCTAATAAGCGTTCCCAAAAAAATATTATTGGCGTCCCGCGACGATTCACCTGATGGGTCTCGCGACGAAAATGATTTCTAGCTGTAATACGGCTTCTGGACAAGGTTTTGACACTTTTTCTCATCAAAATGAATTAGGTAAAATTAAGTAAATTCTATCGTTTCCAACCAAATTCCAGCAGTTTCCCCCAAGTTCCAGTACAAAAGCATGTATTTTTGCCTATTTTGCCGCTTTTTACCAAAAACACCTCATTTTCACTAAAAATCGGCGGAAACTGCTGAAATTTGGCTGGAAAAGATCCAAATCACCCATTTTCATCAAAAAAGTGTCAAAACCTTGTCCAGAAGCCGTATTTCAGCTCAAAACCATTTTCGTGGCGAGACCCATCAGGTGACTCGTCGCGGGACGGCAATAAAAGAGAAAATTGTAGGAAATTTGAAAAATTGAGTTTTTGATTGTGAGAATATGAATATTTTGAGTCAGGTTTTTTTTAAAAATAATAGTGGCTAATAAAGTGTCCAAAAATATGACTAACTGAAAAAGTTATGCTGAAAAAAGATGCGAAAATAAGTAATTCATGGGAAATTATATTTACGCGCAAGCTCAAAGTTCTACTTGTCATTTGCACAACAAATTGCAAATAAGTGGTCTAGATCGGCCTGAAAGCCTAAAAGCCTGAAGTCCTAAAGACCTCTACGTGAGAACGCTGCAATTCCATGTCCCGACATAAATTTGCATAAAATGATGAAGCCTGGCCAAAAGATACGATGAATATTCAATTTGAAAAGTGTATATACATATAAATTAGACTATCCCGACTAATCGGCCAGAGTCACGAAGGGTCTTATGAATCATTGGAAGCAAAACGGGGAATTTTGTCTTTTTCAATGAGAAGGGACTTTTTCTGAGAAAACGAAGAAGATATTAGACAGGATGTCCAATTAGATTCCACCGAAATATAATAACTGAGCTCTGGATTCTGAGTCCTTCATTCCCGACCGGAATCGTCTGGAAGAAGGCATCGGAGCCGCTTTCAAAACATCCGCAACTGCTCCCCGGGGATCCGTAATTTTACCCGCCGCCAGTACTAATCGCTCTCTTTTAGGCGAAAAATTGGAGAAATGGGTTCGGAATCGGGTTCAGAATTGTGGTGTTGTTTTGTTGGGAAAGATGGGGGATTTTAAAAGGATAAAGATTTTATTCTTTTATCGAAAATCAATAGAATCAGTTCAGTTATCCAGCCATCGAGTCGATACAAGATTCTGATGATGTTGATCCGTCGAAATCTGAAAAAAGGTCATTGGGATTACGGTAGAGGGTGAAAAACTGTGCAAACACAGGTTGCGGACTTGGCGCACTAATTCACGACAAATGAGTTTTTTGCTTTTTTTCAGCGTTTTTTTTGCAATTTTTCGCGTTTTTTCGCGTTTTTAGGGATTTCCGAATAGAAAAATTAATTTTTTAGCTGAAAACCTGTCAAATCGCTAGCTTTCCCTACCATTTGACACAAGATCCGAGTACCGGACACTTTTTACAGTTCTCTCCGTTTTCTTCTCGTTTTTCACCACCACCACTCTTTCCAGCTGATTTCCGTCCATCCGATCGATAATGTTATCACATTGATCCAATTTCTCGTACACATCCCGACGGGTTTTCAGTCGGGGAGCCATCCGAACACACGTCATCCGCGGGCACTGCGTTGTTTCGCTCTCGACTTCTGTCTCGATGACACTTCTCACACTTCTTCCCGAAAGAACGGCTTGTCGTTGACGGTCTCGGAGGGCCTAGAAGGAAATGCGCTTCATTGGACATTTTCCCGAAAAACACTGACTTGTCGTCTTTCCAAATGAAGCTGATGCCGATCACGCGTGTTGCAAGAACATGCGAAAATTGTGTAGATTGGCAGAAACATGAATAGGATCAGATTTGAAACTGAAATTTCGTTAGAGCGCACTTGCTTTCCGACAAAATTGTGTCTTACGTTCAACGAGAAAGCTCATCATTGTACTTTTAGAAGGAGAACAAAGAAATGACGTGAAAGTCGTGGCATTTTGGGTTTTGGTGATAACGAGGAGTAATCAGTGATAAAGACATGAAACAAAGTTCACGTGAATATTAAAAAACCTGTATTTGTTCACTTGACATAAAAAGTTCAAGTTGAAATCGGGCGAGCGGATTAGTTTATCGGTTTCCAATTGTAGTTGTACACTTTGCAGTCCTATTATGAGATTTTCAATGATCCCCGATCAATTTTTGTGTAGAAACACTTGTTTTTCAAGATTACCAGGAATTGAGCCTTTTTCCTAGTTTTTGTGGTATTTTCAGGAGAAAAAACTGTATTTTACAAATTTCATTATTTTCCCATTGATTTTTCTTCTTTTCCTGCTGCTTTTTATGTTTTTCCCATTGAAAAACCCGCAAAATTCATCCTGAAAAAATCCACGAAAAAAGTCCTTCCTCATTATGCTGCAAGTACGCTCCGCTGCACTCTCTGTGTACTTCTCTCGGACAAAATCCAAATTTCACAAGATCCGCATTATCCACTCATTTTCCAGGTTTCTTCTTGCTTTTTCTCGTTTTTTCCGGTGCAAAATAAAATTAATTGATAGTTTTGACCTCGTTTTTCTCGAAAACCGACCGAAAACCCGAAAAATGACGCAGCACCAGCGAAAAAACGAGAGCGAGCAGAGAGAGATGCGTTGGCAGCCAATTTATGTGTCTCGTCACTCGTTTCCACTCGTTTTACACTGTTCAATCGTTAAATTCGCCCATTTATCCAACAAAATTTCAGAAAAATGGTGACAACCCGATCAAGGTCGAAAAACAACCGGGCAGCCGACAAGGATCGTTCAAAAGAAAGGTTTCGCGCCTATTTTCATGCAAATTCCATCAAAAAACCTTGTATTTTCTGTTCAGATACGCATACCGACCACGTTCGACGTTCGAAGAATCAGATGCTCTCGTCGGCTACCGCCCCATCGACCACTATCTGCAGTACGACTGCCTGCTGACCCGAGAAGAGCTGAAGCGACTCGACGAGCACGTTTATTCGGCTGTGGACACGTCGTGGCTCGATGAGCTGTGCATGAAGAAGTTCTGGGAGGCCGTGGTGGTGTACTATCCGTTGTGGGTGGCGCCGAATTTGTTGACGTTGATTGGTGAGGGTTTGAAATTTCAAATTTCACATAGCCATGGGTCTCGTCACGAAAGTATTCAAAATACGGCTTTCGGACGAGATTTTGCCACTTTTTCTGATGAAAATGGGTAAGATGACGTTAATTCAATCATTTTCAGCTAAATTTCAGCAGTTTCCACCGATTTTTAGTGAAAATTGGTGGAAACTGCTGGAATTTGATTGGAAATGATTGGAGACATGCCTTTTTACCCATTTTCATCAGAAAAAAAGCCAAAACCTTGTCAGGAAGCAGTATTTCAGCCAGAAATCATTTTCGTGGTGAGACCCACCAGGTGACTAGCCGCGGGACGCCAATAATATAGACCTGGGTCTCGTTACGAAAGTATGTGGAATATTTCGGACGAGATTTTGCCCCTCAGAATCTCAATTTTCCTCCATTTCCAGGCCTGATCGTCAACCTGACCACAGTGCTGGTGCTCTCCTTCTACTGCCCCACAGCCACCGAAACTGCCCCCGCCTGGGCCTACTTCCTCGCCGCATTCGGCCTATTCATCTACCAAACCCTCGACGCGACGGACGGAAAGCAAGCCAGAAGAATCGGAGCATCCAGTCCGCTCGGCGAGCTCTTCGACCACGGCTGCGACTCGGCGTCTCAAGTGTTCGTCACCTTGAACGTGTGCTACGCGTTGCAACTCGGAACTGTCCGATGCGGAGTGTTCATCGCCTGTCTTATCTCGGTTTCGCTGTTCTACACGGCTCATTGGAGCACATATTGTACGGGGCAGTTGAGGTGAGCTTAGTTTTTGGCCAAAAATACATGTTTTGCACTGAAAATCGATGAAAATCGCTGAAAACCGCTGAAATTTAATGAAAAACTGTTGAATTCAGGTCATTTTCCCCGTTTTCTTCAGGAAAAGTGACAAAATGTCAGAAAAACACTCGAAAACCTTCCATATTTTCAGATTCGCCCGTTTCGACGTGACGGAAGCCCAAGTGTCGATCATCAGCATGCTCCTGGCCACCTCGATCTTCGGCCCCCACGTCTGGAGCATCGGAATCCTCGGCTACAGCCTCAAACACCTGCTCCTCGCCGTCGTCGCCCTCGGCACCGTCTACCAAGCCCTCGGCTATCTCGCTGTGATCTTCACCGACGGCGTCGGCAAAAACGGCTCGACCGTCGCAGGAACATCGGTGCTGTTCCCAGCTTGTCCACTGCTGGCAGTCATTGTTCCGTACTGCATGATCTACAGCAAATCGGCGTCTTCCGTCTACGACGACCTCATCGTTCTGTTCGTTCTGCAATTCGGTGCCGTCGCCGCCAAAGCCACCAATCGGCTCATCGTCGCTCATATGAGCAGAAGCGAGCTGGTCCTCTGGGACTGGATCTACATCGGACCGATTGCGCTGATGATCAATCAATACTACGACATCAAGATTGATGAGCGACGTCTTCTGGGCTACACGACGATCTACGTCTACGCCTCTCTGCTCATCTACTGCCTGTTCATCACCCGTCAAATCTGCGATCACATGGGCATTTTCTGCTTCAAAGTCACTCCGCAGAAGGCGTCGAGCAACAAGTGAAGACATTTGTACTGAATATTGTATTAAATTTAAAATTGCATAGTATTGTCTATAAAATCGCGAGTTCTGGGCTGAAAATTGAGCGAAAAAAGGTGAAAAATAGTGATTTTGACGGGATTTGTCAATGGAGCGCGTTTGCAGACCTCTGGATTTTTTGAATTTTTTTTCGCGAAATTTATCCGTTTTGAACGGGATTTCTGGCTATTTCTGTACTTTTTCACGGTTTTCTCTAAAATTTTGTTAAAAGAATAGTAAAATGTATCACTTTTCATCAAAAATTTAAAAAATTCAAAAAAAAATTGACCTGAAATCCAAAATTTTCATTTTCTTCGCTAAATTGCTTCCGCTAGTACTTCAGTTCCTAAACTTTAGTCATTCCGGCCAGAGATCAACCCGACTCAAGGTCGCCAAAATAATCGATAGAGATTGCAACTGATAAGGTGCGATATCCGTCCAAACTCCAATTTTCCTCCCAGAACCCGCCGATTCTCCTAATTTCTAAACACTTTTTCCCTATCTAATAGAGATAACTTCTGCCCCGCCTCCCCCGCTAATTGTCTCTCTCTATATTTATTTACGCTTACGAATCGGACGTGTAA
>LR539058.1:291391-303059 GCA_900536315.3 Caenorhabditis becei | reverse complement strand
TCGGCCCGTTGCAGTTCGCTAGAGCGCGTCTGCGCCGGCGCGATGGTTTCTAGTCGCACGACCGGCGATTCCTGGTTTTTGCGACCGCCACGGCCACGCTCTCACTCTCTGCTCTCTGCTCTCGGCGCGCTCTCTCTCGCCGCCTCTGCCGCTTCGCCCAGCCTCAATCGAACCACTTTTTGTCGTTGCAGAAGGCCGGCGTGCGCGCTCTTCTCTTCTATTTCGGCTTCTGTTTTTGGAGCCGAAGCCATTTGAAATGTTATCGATTTCTTGTGAAAATTTGATGGTTGCAGCCATAAAAATAAAAATAATCCTTGGATTTTCCTAATTTGAATATTTATAAGGTTTCAAGTATACTTATACTTATACATATACCCAAACCTATATACCTATCCTATTGTAAACCAATCGATACCTCCTATTTCACTCTATTATCTCTATGCCTTCAAATCAAGCCGTTATTTCAATTTTTCTCCTTAAAAATGAGGTTGTGTTTTGGATTTCGCAATTCCTTAATTTTTATTGCACCATTTTTTCGATTCCCTTCTCAATTTCAAATTTCCAGGAAAAGATGGCCTCGGAGAACTCCTACGGATTCGTCTACGGTGTCTCCGGACCTGTCGTGACCGCCGAGAAGATGGCCGGATCCGCCATGTACGAGTTGGTCCGTGTCGGTCACCAGGAGCTCGTCGGAGAGATCATTCGTCTCGAGGGCGACTACGCCACCATTCAGGTCTACGAGGAAACCTCCGGAGTCACCATCGGAGATCCAGTGCTCCGTACCGGAAAGCCGCTCTCCGTCGAGCTCGGACCCGGTATCATGGGATCGATTTTCGACGGAATTCAGCGCCCGCTCAAGGACATTGCCGACATCACCCAGTCGATCTACATCCCGAAGGGAGTCTCCACCAACGCTCTTTCGCGTGAAGCTCGCTGGGACTTTGCCGTGAACAAGGAGCTCCGCGTCGGCGGACACGTCACCGGCGGAGACATCATCGGAACCGTCGACGAGAATCTGCTCATCAAGCACAAGATCCTGCTGCCGCCAAGCGCCTGCGGAACCATCACCTTCGTCGCCTCGTCCGGACAGTACACCGTCGAGGACACCCTTCTCGAGCTCGAGTTCGCCGGCCGCAAGCAAAAGTTCTCCATGCTCCAAGTGTGGCCAGTCCGTAACCCACGTCCAGTCACTGAGAAGCTCGCCGCCAACAACCCGCTTCTCTGCGGACAGCGTGTCCTCGACGCCTTGTTCCCATGTGTCCAGGGAGGAACCACCGCCATTCCAGGAGCTTTCGGATGCGGAAAGACTGTCATCTCGCAGTCGCTGTCCAAGTACTCCAACTCGGACGCCATCATCTACGTCGGATGCGGAGAGCGTGGAAACGAAATGTCTGAGGTGAGTGTTATCGTGGCGAGACCCAAAAACCTTCCCCCTTCTTCCAGGTACTTCGTGACTTCCCCGAGCTGACCATGGAAGTCGAAGGTGTCACCACTTCGATCATGAAGCGTACCGCTCTCGTCGCCAACACCTCCAACATGCCTGTGGCTGCCCGTGAAGCCTCCATCTACACTGGTATCACCCTTGCCGAGTACTTCCGTGACATGGGTCTCAACGTCGCCATGATGGCCGACTCTACTTCCCGTTGGGCTGAGGCTCTTCGTGAGATTTCTGGTGAGTTCTATCTTATCAGTCATTATCAATTTTCATTATCATGATTGCAGGACGTCTCGGAGAAATGCCCGCCGATTCCGGATACCCCGCCTACCTGGCCGCCCGTCTCGCCTCGTTCTACGAGCGTGCCGGACGTGTCAAGTGCCTCGGAAGCCCCGAACGCGAGGGATCCGTCACCATTGTCGGAGCCGTCTCGCCACCAGGAGGAGATTTCGCCGATCCGGTCACCTCCGCCACCCTCGGTATCGTCCAGGTGTTCTGGGGACTCGACAAGAAGCTCGCCCAGCGTAAGCACTTCCCGTCCATCAACTGGCTCATCTCCTACTCCAAGTACATGCGTGCCCTCGAGGAGTTCTACGAGAAGAACTACCCAGAGTTCGTGCACCTGCGTACCAAGTGCAAGGAGATCCTTCAGGAGGAAGAGGATCTTTCCGAGATTGTGCAGCTCGTCGGAAAGGCCTCCCTTGCCGAGTCGGACAAGATCACTCTTGAGGTCGCCAAGATCATCAAGGACGACTTCCTGCAGCAGAACGGATACACCAAATACGATCGCTTCTGCCCGTTCTACAAGACCGTCGGCATGCTCAAGAACATGATCGGCTTCTACGACCTGGCCCGCCACTCTGTCGAAGCCACCGCACAATCCGAAAACAAGGTCACGTGGAACGTGATCAAGGACAGCATGGGAGACCTCATCTACCAGTTGTCGGCCATGAAGTTCAAGGATCCGGTTGCCGATGGCGAGAGCAAGATCCGCAAGGACTACGACGACCTGGCCGAGGCGATGGCGAACGCGTTCAGAAACCTCGAGGATTAAGAAGACTAAAAGGAGACTTACTTTTAGAAAAGTAGCCAAGCAGCAGTTTTATCGCCTTCACCTTCACTTTCGCCCGATTTCCCCTTCCCCCATTTTCCAAACGGCCCCCAAATGTTTGATTTGATTGATAACATTCCAGAATTTCAAATTTCAAATATTTATTGCACACCTACTGTAGTCAAACTTCGAGAAATTCCATTCCACACACACATTTTCTGGTCCGCCCGTCCCCAGTTACTCTCTGCCCCCAATTTTCACTTAACAATACGTTTTCCTTTGAAGATTTTTACGTTTTCTCGTTTTTCGTTCATGTTTAAATGACTATACACACTTTACTTGTCAGCTTCCATTTCCCTTCTTCTTCTTCGCGACGATCCGTATAGTCTTACGAAACCATCTTTTTTACTGTGTTGTGATATGTATAATACTATGGAGAGCCCCCTTCTACTAGCAATAAACTTCTAGGATAACAACCAGATTATGGCGGATTCAGATGAGATTCAGAAGACGTGCGAGTACATCCTTCCGAAAAAGCAACGACGATGCAAGATGCTTGTGAAGATTGGCAATCGATTCTGCGGCGAGCACGCCATCCACGACGCCGCCAACACCTCCAGAATCCCGTGCCCCAATGATCCGAAGCACACGATTCTCAAGTCGGAACTTGATGTTCATCTGAAGCGCTGCAACTCTAGAATCATCGAGGCCGATTATATCAAAATCGACGCGAATTCGATTCGTGGCGAGACCAAGTTTACGGATAAAATCGATCGGCGGGCGACGGAAGAGGAGATTTGTGAGGTGGTTCACAAGATTTGGAAGTGTTATGAGGTGGAAGTGAAGGGACGGTTGATTGTGGAGCAGAAGAAAAATGAACTGGTCGAAAGGAATCTGGAGGCCAATGAGGGACTTTGTGCGGCGAAGAAAAAGCATTTGGTGCAGATTTCGTCGATTTTGGGTGGGTTTTCAAAATTTTTTGGCGCCGAATTCAAAAAACTTGAGAAAATACATGAAAAATGAGGTTTTTTCAACGTTTTCAGTGGAAAATCCGTAGAAAACGGTGAAAATTGGCCATAACCGCGAGAAACCTGAAAATTGTAAAATGGGTCTTGAAGCGATTGCCATTTCAAGTCGATCTGTGTGATTTTGGTGGATTTTCAAAGAAAATTTGGCCCAAACCTAAAAGTCGACAAACGGGTCTCGAAACTATTGTTCAAGCTCTAGTTTCCCGCTGTAATGGCTCTTGGAAAACGCAAAATCAGTGGACTTTCGAGAAAAAAAGGTCAAATCCGCGAAACGCTGAAAAATGAGAGATGGGTCTCGAAGCGATTGCCATTTCAAGTCGATTGGTTAAGTTTTCATGCCAATAACATGAAAATCTGTGTGACTTTGGTGGATTTTCTAGAAAAATCGACCTAAACCTATATCGAAAAACGGGTCTCGAAGCGACTGTTCTAACTCTAGTTTCCCGCTATAATGGCCAGAAGTTCTTGAAAAACGCAAAGTTAGTGGATTTTCGAGAAGAACTGATTAAATTCGCAAAATACTGAAAAATGAGAAATGGGTCTTGAAGCGACTGTTGTTTCACGACGATTGGTTTTTTTTCATGTGAAAATCATAAAAATCTGTATTTTGGTGAATTTTCTGGAAAATCGACAAACGGGTCTCGAAGCGATCGTATTTTGGAAGAGAATGCCCTTTTTCTTCTGCAAAATCTGTGGAATTTTCCTAAAAGCAATAACGTATTTTTGATTGAATCTTTGCTGATGCAGCCTGGGATCCAGTCAGGGCCCATATTCAAAAAAAAAAAAACAATTTTCAGGTCACATCGAATCGGCGGGCGTCCTTCCCACCTCTCCATCTTCCTGTATGTTCGAACTCGGCGCCGGCAAGGGACAACTCGCCTACTGGATTTCCAAAGCCGCCCCCGACGGAAACTTTATTCTAATGGATCGCAGTGGATCACGGAATAAATGGGACAATGCGGCGCTTCGAGAACGTCCGAATCTCTCGTTGAAACGGTTCAGATGCTCGATTGAGCACATGGATCTGAGCAAAATCGACGAGTTGAGGAATTCCAAGGAGATCCTGGCGGTTTGCAAGCATTTCTGCGGGAGTGCCACTGATGCAGGCATCCGATCGTTGAGGAATAGTGGATTACGGTTCAATGCGGCTCTTTTGGTGCCTTGTTGTCATCACAAATCGAGATTTGCGGAGTATGGAGGACATGACTTCCTGGAGAAATGGGAGATGAACGATGAGGCGTCGTTCTCGGCACTTCGCTACGTGGCGTCGTTCGCGACGAATGGAGCAGTGGAAAATGGCGATTTGGAAGGATGGTGAGTGATAAGACAATGATAAATTATCAAAAACATTAAAATGATTTCAGGAAAGCAATTCACTCTCCCCTGGAACTCGGTCGTCGAGCAAAAGCGATTTTGGAGATTGGAAGAGCCGATTGGCTGGAAAGTGTTGGCTACGAGACGAAAGTTATCGAATACGTGCCGCCAGAAGTGTCACCGGAGAATTTATTGATTTTAGCTGTTAAAAAGAATAATATTAATGCGTAATAAAGCTTGTTTTCATTGAAATTTCCACTGAAACAGTGAAAAGCGACATTTATGCAAGTTTGTGATTTGATGAACCGCGCAAAGTTGTTGGCGCACTCGCCGTGCGCGTCAGCAGTGTCCTTGACGCATCTTGAATTTTTGTGCAGAACTTGCTTTTTCCTAGTTTTTCTGTAGAATTTCACTGTTTTGCGTCATTTTTTCAGTGATTCTTTGCATTATTCTTGTTTTAAAGTGTTTTCCGCAATATTTTCATTCAAAAACACCAAAATTCAACCTATATTTTGCTATTTTCCAGGTAAAACATGAAGTTCCTTCTCCGCGCCTCGACACTCGCCGGACAATCGTTGCGATTCGCCTCCCAGCGCCCGAAGGTCTTCTTTGACATCAACATCGGTGAGGAAAAAGCCGGAAGAGTCACCATGGAGCTGTTCAACGACGTCGTGCCGAAGACCGCCGAGAACTTCCGTGCTCTGTGCACCGGAGAGAAGGGAAACGGAAAGTCGGGAGTTCCACTTCACTTCAAGGGATCCAAGTTCCACAGAATCATTCCGGAGTTTATGATTCAGGTCAGGAACGAAAAAATCTGAATTTTGAACCATTTTCTAATTCTAGGGAGGAGACTTCACGCGCCACAACGGAACCGGCGGCGAGTCGATCTACGGCCACAAGTTCAACGACGAGAACTTTGACCTGAAGCACACCGGACTCGGATGCCTGTCGATGGCCAACGCCGGCCCCAACACCAACGGCTCGCAGTTCTTCATCTGCACCGTCGACACGCCATGGCTCGACGGCGGACACGTCGTCTTCGGACAGGTCACCGACGGAATCTCTGTCGTCAAGAAGGTCGAGAAGATCGGATCCCGATCGGGTGCCCCGAGCAAGCCAGTCACCATTGTGGATTGCGGAGAGCTCAAGGATGAATAGATCTTGAAAATTCAATAATTCCTGTTACTTTCATAATCAGTTTAGTATGTACTTCTTCTTGTTATTGTTTTTTTTCTTTCTTTTCAAATTCAAACTTTTTTATTTTTATTTTAATAGATTAATAATTAGATTGAGCTAAATTATTCCCTTTTCAAAAAAATTCCCCCGACGATTCCGCATCATTCGACGTCTCCGTCGGGCCGCAATACTCGCAAGTCTTGGCACAAATCTTGCGGAAAAGTGCCGAATATGCCTTATGCGTGCAGAGTTTTCGGTTCCTCTCACAATCAGTAGCCTTATCAGTACACTCCTCCTGATCAGTGCCAATTTCAAAAGCAGTTCCATGAATTCTGGAGAATTTCCGTGGTTTTCCACCGGGAATCGAAGAAATTGTCGAGTTACGAACCAGCTCAATGACATTATCAATCATTTTCAGGTTTTCCAGCTTTTCAACGGCTTCTTCACCCATTTCTGTAAGTTTCCCGTTAAATTTCAGGTCTCGCCACGAAAAACCAACTCACTCGATTTCAAATTTGCCAAATGGACTTCACGAGAGTCTTCCGGCTCCTCTTCCTCGTATTCTTCGTCCGGATCGCAGAATTTGCAAGTTTTGGCGCATCTAAAGGGAAAAATTTATAGAAATCATGAAAAAAAGACAAATTGAAGAAAAATATGTAATTTGAAAAAAAATATTGAAAAAAAAATTTTTGCAAAAAAAAAAATTTTTTTGAAATTTTTTTCTGTCAAAATTTTTTTTTCAATTTTAAAATTTGTTTTACTATTTTCAGTTTTTATTCATAAATTTTTAAAAAAATTCTAAAAATTCAAAACATAGTGTGAAAATCTGAAAATTTGAAAAAAATATTGAGAAAAAAATTTTTTTTTTGGAATTTTTTTTTTCATTTTTTAAATTTTTCTGCTGTTTTTAGTATTTATTCTTAAATGTTTCTGAAATGCGAAAAAATGCTGTAAAAAATTTGGAAATAAAAAAAAAATTCAAAAAAATTTTTTTTTTGAAATTTTTTTTCTAAAATTTTTTTTTTCAATTTCCCATTTTTTCTTCTATTTTCAGTTTTTATTTATTAATGTAGCAAAAAGTTCAGAAAATGCTGTGAAAATTTGAAATTAAAAAAAAAAAATTTTTTTTGGAAATTTATTTTCAACTTTTCAATTTTGAATGTAAAAAACCCGTTTTAGGCCAAATTTTATAAAAACTCACTGAATGCTCATCATCCTTTTATAAAACTTTTTATGACAAAAATTGGTCCGATCCTCACAATCATCGGCTTCATCAAAGCACCTCGCGGGGACAATCCGCTTATCAGGCTTATCAGTAACCGGCTTCGACTCATCCAAACAATAACCACAAGTTAATGGACAAGCGATTTCCATGAGCTTCTGCTCAATTCGATTCGGTGATAAGCACTTGACAGCTATCAGTCGGCATTCATTCGAGACATCCGAACACTTTTCCGAGATAGTGTAGGGGACGAGGAGGAGCAGAGAAAGAAAGATGAGCATTTCGGAAACTGATTTTTATTCCAATCAGAACAACATAAACCAAATTCGAATCGAGGTGTAAATTTCGAATTCGGAGTCAGTGTCTTCTTCGTGGGCCATTTCGGGTTTGTTGACCGATTCGACAAAAGAACGGACGCGTGTGTTTGTACAGTGTACAGAAACTTTGGGACAACAATTGTAGGGCCTTGTAGACCAAAGTGGAAACGGTGGATGAATAGAATAGCATTGGAAAAACAATGGGCAAATAGAAGGGTCTCGCCACGAAGTCTCTTGGCGCCAAATGGTCCCTTTGAGCTCATTTTTTAGTTAAAGGATTCAGAATCCTGACGTCTAACTTCTGAAGGCGATTCAGATGAGTGACGTCATCAGCTAAATTTGTTTTATTTCCGTGTCGCTGCAAAAAAAACCTCGTGTTGTAAATAAAATCGTTTTAAAGTTGTTTTACAGTAAAACCGTTTAATTCTCTTCTATTTGTTCTGTTAAGTTCTGTCATTTTTGATTAGGGTCAAACGATGGCAATTGATAGCGATTAACTTAACCTTACACAGCTAACGATTGCGAAATTTGGTCTTGCGTGAAGGTAGAAGGACCTAAAATTTGTTCCGTACAGACCTCTTTCTGGGGACATGGCGCCTTACGTGAACCTAAAGCAGGTCACGTGAAGTCATGTGAGTTTGACCCAAATCTCACGTAAAACTTGTCAATTTCAGGGGCATGACCTGAAAACGCTTTGAGCCTGAGTGCGTGACTCTTTACGTGAACCTTACTGGTGCGTCCCGTTTGCGCGATTCGCGCAAATCGCGCACGGATTTTGTGTCCCAAGTGATGCGCGATTTGCGCGATTTGCTCGATTTGCTCGATTTGACTAAATCACCCACAAAAATCTTCAATGATTTTTTCAAGAGCCAGGTCAGGGTAGCAATCGATGGAAAATCGTCTCCTGAACAACTTTTCAGTTGACAACTTTTTCATAAAATTTTTTCCTGACGAGATATTCCCAAAAAACTGAAAATCTCTCTCAAAAAGTCGCCAAAAGCTACAGTTTGCGTCATAAATTTTATCTCGATAAGGAAAATTCTAGGAAAAAAGTGATCAACTACAAAGTTGTTGCTTATGCAACCATAAACTCAGAAAAAATACAAATGGCTTCACAAAAAATATTTAAATATAGATTCCAAGACTCTGACTGAGTGCCATGTTGAAGTTAGCAAAAATAGGGAAAAAATATTTTTTGTGCAGCCATTTGTATTTTTTCTGGGTTTATGGTTGCATAAGCAACAACTTTGTAGTTGATCACTTTTTTTCTAGAATTTTCCTTATCGAGATAAAATTTATGACGCAAACTGTAGCTTTTGGCGACTTTTTGAGAGAGATTTTCAGTTTTTTGGGAATATCTCGTCAGGAAAAAATTTTATGAAAAAGTTGTCAACTGAAAAGTTGTTCAGGAGACGATTTCCCATCGATTGCTACCCTAACCTGGCTCTTGAAAAAATCATTGAAGATTTTTGTGGGTGATTTAGTCAAATCGAGCAAATCGAGCAAATCGCGCAAATCGCGCATCACTTGGGACACAAAATCCGTGCGCGATTTGCGCGAATCGCGCAAACGGGACGCACCATACAAAGTTTGCATTGAAGTTTATGACCCCGTGAAGCTTGACTTGAAGCTCACGTGAACCTCAAGTACATGACCTGAAACCCATTTAGACTCCAGTACGTGAAACATCATGTCCTTACGTTCTTTCTCTAGGTCCCGTGAGCCGTATGTGTTTATGTTAACCTGGATTATAGCTCACTTACTTTAAACATTCTCACGTAACCTTTCGCAAGCTAATGTAACCTGAATGTTCACGTGAGCATTGCTAGCTAGAAGCTCACGTTAATCTCATGGACATGACTTGAATTCGCTTTGAACTTGTCTACGTGAAACCACATGAACTTTTCTCTTGATCACGTGAAGCTTAAGTTAACCTGAAACATAGCAAAACCCCTAACTTACGTGAACCTTTTTCACGTAACCATTTGCAAGTCCATGTAACCTGAAGCTCACGTGAACCTCAGGAACATGACCTGGAAACCAATTAGACTCCAGTACGTGAAACCTCATGTCCTTACGTGAACTTTTCTCTTGATCACATGAAGCTTATGTTGACCTGAAACATAGCGAAACTTCTAACTCACGCTAAGCTTTTTTCACGTAACCCTTGGCGAGTCTAACCTAAATGTTCACGTACGCATTGCTAGCTTGACCTGAAGCTCACGTAAAGTTCCTGGAGCCTACCTTATGTATCCTTTTCCAAGTCCCCCCCCTAATACCCACCTTCCCTTGTCCTTTCTCCTTCTCCCCACCTCAAGTTCAAACTCTCCTTCTCAATTGAAATGTTCGCATCCCCCATTCATCACCTTCCCCAAGTGCCCATTATCCATAAATCACCATCTTGAACTTTTGGTAATGTGACAATAGTGCATCATTACAAATGTGCATATCACTCTGATCACTTGTTCTTTTCTAATCCGTCTGCACTTTTTGGAGGGGATTAATCAGAAAGATCAAACATTTTGTGTCTCAACAAGATTGACAGCTACCGTAACCCAATCTTATCATTGATAAAGTCCCCGTTTGAAACAAAACCATATTGCCCCCTTGCACCTGCTACCTAAACGGTCATGCGGCCCTTCAGGTCTTTATTGTGCCCGAGATAATCCCAAAATGAGATGTTGTCAAGTGGTCAGGCGGCAATTCAAAAAGCAAAACATTACCGTCATAATTATCACTTATGGTTGTTGGCCAACACAAAGCCTCAAGCGGAAAGGTGAGGTAAGCAAGTGGATGTGATCAAAAGTGTGAAGTCACATCTACTGAGCCTACCTCATATTCCCGCGAGTCTTTAGAGAGAATAGAGAGAAACCACTCCGAGTCGTGCCACTAGCCACTGAATGATGGCCGATGCGGACATGGCGCCATGGCGCCTTGGGGGCGGGGCTTGGCGCGCGCGGCAAATGGGCGGAGCCGGCTAATCGCGCGGCACTTACCGTAGTCCCCCGATTGAAATCGGCAAGGTGGAGAGAAAGGCCTTGCAGACGTTTTTGCAATGTGATTGAAACCTTTTAGATGCGCAGATAGTGTAATTGAAGGCCAGTCGTTTTTTTTTCTTTGGGAAGATTTATGTGAGAGGAATCGGGGATTGAATTGGACTGATACTTTGATCTGTGTTTTGGACTGGGAAGCCTTAAAATATGGACTTTTTGGTCGAAAAAGTAGATTTTTGGTCAAAAAACCAAAAATTTCGGCCGAATTGCAAAAATCGGCCTGTAACTCAAATTCCAGGCTTTTTGGCAAAAATCGGCCCGAAATTCAATTTCTAGGCTTTTTGGCCTGAGTCTGGGCTTGAAATGGGCCGGAAAGCCTGAGTCCGAAACCCAAAATATTGAGAGAGAGAATCTGAAACGGGAAAATCACAGCTTTCCCGGTTTTCGACAGGTTTCCGGCCTGAATCAGCTTGAATCCGGCCTATATCTGGCCTGTTTTTAGGCAGGATCTAGGCCGAATTCAGGCTTCACGTCAAGCCAATTTCAGGCCAAGTTCAGGCCCAATCCAGGCCAAGAACCAGCCTGAATCTAGCTTCGATCCATCCATGTCACTAATTCCCAACTCCTCTTTCTTTCAGGCTTTCAGGCCTTTGGGCCCGACTTTCAGGCTTTCAAGCCCAAGCTCACTGAATCTCCATTATCACCTTCTTATCACCTTCTTGTCACTGCCAAACCCTTTGCAATCAAGCCCCCAGACCCTCGTGGCATTCCCGAGCTACAGTAAGCCATTCATATGCAAATGCAAACCAAACCACATTCTGTCCGTTATCACTATAATCAGCTACCGTATGAACACACAACATTCAAAAACCACGGGGGGAATGCCAACCCGAGTCGAGGGAGCTACGAAAAAATGAGTCCACGGGAGTTGTTCATTTCTCGCACCTACCTCAACCCGGGTCCCCGCGGCGGCACAATACACTTACCCAATATAATCGTTTTGCTAATTAGTGTTGCATCGTTGTGTCGGGGACAGCAAAGCGGAAGGATGGGAAGGGGTGTCAAATTGTCAGTCGATTAGCGGGGAACCAACCGAAAGAGGATTAGCACCTTGAAACACAGAATGGCCTGG